>JAEBDU010013414.1:54988-135730 GCA_016802625.1 Heliconius numata | reverse complement strand
ATCTCCATTCGATGGAATGAATTAGCCACAATTCCCTGACAAGAACCACCAGTTTCTGACGAGACAAGGCGCGGCGTTGAGTTCCGCTATCATTGAGTACCCTTAACAGTAGTTTTCTCGAGTTAAGCTTTAGCTATACGAAGAGATACGTAAATGACTTTATTTTCTAATCTTTTTCAGAGATATTTAGTTTATTGTATTGTCATAATAAATAACTAGACTGCTCTAGTTAGCTACATTGTAAAATAATTCGAGTCAAGTAAATATTTGTCAATATTTATTTCGCTATTAAAAAAGATTTGCTTCACGCTATATGTATCGTTATATTATGAGGTACCTGTTACCTCATATAGCAGGGAAGGCAGAGGGTTAGGGAACTCTCCGCCTCATTTCCATCTCTGAGTGGCGGAATTTAACGCAGCGCTTATTATTATCACAGGTCAAGAATATGAAAATAATTTATTTCCGAGAGTGGGAATTGAACCCACAACCATTTCATTTATAGTCACACATTAAAATGCTAAGCCGCGACGATCTCATATATCGTGACTGAAAACAATTTGTATTACAAAGTTGCATAGTTAATAACTTCAGAAAGAATTTAACTGCCTAACTAAATTAATATTTTACACTTCCGGTAACTGATAAGGCGTAAAAAATAGAACGATAATAAACATAACAGACATTTATTTATTAAATTTTTAAAGTGTTATTTCACACTTAAGAAAGAAAATTATTTATAAAGAAAATGACTAAATTTTTTTACGTGGATTTGAACCTGTGAATTTTGGAAACCATCCAAGAACGTATGGTTCAGTGGTTTATTACATTTATACGTTTTCTAAATAAGTATAACAGATTATTGTTAAATGAATAAATCTATAATGAGGCCGCGACGACGATACAGCATGAAGTTGATTTGAGAAGCGGAACCCAACGCCGCGCATAACATAAGAAGCGGAACCCAACGCTGCGCATAACATGAGAAACGTTACCGCTCTGACTCAGCTGGATATTAAAGATATATTCAAAATAATCCTCAAAGAAATGTACGATCTAATTAATCCTTCCGACGTAACTTCGTACACGTTTAAGTTTAAACACCTGCTATCGTAAGAACACATTCAATCAAATTACAATAACTCAGCTACTTTTACATAAAAGTTTATTATTACTTCAAGTTTATAATTATTATCTACCTCCGCTCGCTTTTGCAGTACAGGCTTAAGGGAAACTTCCAAGTTCGTTTTATCAAACGTAACGTATTGTTTGTGAGATACTTTAAAAGTAAGATTTTGTTAAAAGAACAGAATTATTGAGGCAAGTCGTGGCTGGTTGTGGGTTCGATCCCCACTCGAGATATTTATTTATTTCAGTTTATATTTCCATTTCTTTTCAACCACAGCAGAGAAATGAAAATAATTTCCCCAAATCGGGATCGAACCCACAGCAATCGCGTATACCATCAATAGGTGTAATATGGAAATTTCGTGAAATTTACAGAACTTTCCTTTATTTATTCCCTTTTTTTAGCTTAACGCTGTATTTCCAACATAGTAGGGTAGGCAGACGGAACCTGACATTCTAGCGCTAGACAAGACAAGTAGCCTATTAAAGAAACGTCAAGTAGGTAGATTATTTTCATATGATGATTTTATTTCCTTTTTTCATAATAATGTTTTATTGCAGCAGGAAAATATTTTATTATAACATTCAATTAATGGGCAAATTGCTCGAGCTGTTCACGATTTCTATTAATTGTGGTTTTTCCCATACAACATTATGTTATGTAATGTTTTGCCCATCTTCTTACGTAATTACTTGTTGTCGATTAAATCAGTAGTTTTCTTTATTATTCGATACAATTGTTTATGTTAATTACTTAAGTATACAAGTTTAATTGAGTAATTTAAAATAATGTAAACTCGTATTAGAGTCACTATTACTTACAAAAAACTGTTTACTTTACGTTTTTTTACCTTCTTACTCAGCCAGCGCCTAATATTCGAGATATTGTGGGTTGGGTGGCGTAACACAACGCCACTCTTTGCCTGCTTATCGGTGTGAGGATTTTAAATAAGTTCATTACCCCACATTTGAATCGAACCCATTACAGCCGCACGCGATGTGCCACTGCGCTACAATTGCCTCATATTCTAAATCATCAAATTAAAAATAATTCCTGTATTTAAATAAAAAGTCTCTATTTATTATCTTAAAGAAGTATGGAGAGCTTTTTAATTAGCTAAAGAGTTAATTTAAAGTCAATTTTCGTACCGTTTCTTCTAAGAATTTTGAGGATAAGTATGGTTTTGTTTTAATAATTTTATAGAGACGGAGAAATTATAAATTCTCAAATTTACTTTTTCACGCTCGTCTGCGTAAAAAATGCGTCGCAGGGGCACAAGCGTAGGCCTGGAAAAGCGATAGGTTGTGGGTCCGATTCTCTTTTCAGAAAATGAATTTAATATTTCCATTTCCTCGGTTTGGTACTGAAAAAAAGCGGAGCGTTGAATTCCCCCACTCAACATGCAATGTGGCAATGCCTTCAGAATTCAATGGAGAGTGAAAACGGAAGTGTTTTAATGTCTTAACACTAGGTTCTCTCTGCTGACTGTGGAAAACGAAGTCAGACATAGCCTGTCAATAATATGCATAACTCCATTCATTTTGTGGTTAATTTAAATTGGTTTGGGTCCATCCTAATCTCAGTTTACGCATTCGCAACATAAGCTGATAACCGCAGTGTTAGACCAATAACCATTAGATTTGGACCTAAGTAAGTGTTTCATTGTGCCAAATTCACTATACAGTATTATAAGACAGGCTTGGCTTTATTTCTGGCTAGATTTACTTGTTTATAGAGAAAAGATAATAGAGATAATAGTGATCAGACACTATGTTTCTGGTAACTCTTCATATAGTATTATCGCAAATTCTCATTATTTGAAAACGGGCGTGTGGGCACGCGACGTACATATTTTTTACCTGCTGCGATGGCTTCTAAGTATTACAAAAAAAAAGATTCTTGTGTAAAAATAGTAATAGAATATCTATTCTGCCATATGCGGGATACAGCGTGAATTTCAATAAATGATGTAATAATTTGCGAGGAAACATTTCTGTTTGTGCTTTAAATATTTTTTTAAATTTTTTCTTCGGTGTACTTAGTAGTCATCTATTGATGTATTTTTTTCTTGGCTGGCAGCGAATATATGATGATTAAAAGAGATTATACGAAATACATACTAAATGCCTATAAAATTCAAAGATTTCCATTCATTCCATTGATTTCCATGGGAGTCCTGTATGCTGACTGCCAAGATGGGAATCCTGACTGCCAAGTCAGGTAAGGCGACCAAAGAGAAAGTATGCTCTTTCAAATAAAAAAGAATTTTTAAAATCGATCCACAAATGACAGAGCAATCAACGGACAAACATAAAAAAATATAAACACAGTAAGCTAACAAAAAACTCTTTATACTTTTCCATAAAATAAAAAAAAATGTAAATATAAGGAAAAATATTTAAAAGTAAGAAAATGATTATGCATAATGCGTCATACATGAGTGCAAGTACATATAATAATATGAGTAATGGTTCGTTACTTACCTTACTAGGTACGTATACTTTGAATGACTGTCATAGCGATATTAGTCATAAGTGACAAATTAAATTAAAATATACGAAGAAAGTTGAAATGGATATTTTTTATACCTTCACGCTGGCAGTCAGAGGGAACTTAGTGTTGAGACACTCCGTCCCCCATTTTCCGCCGAATTCTGGAAGCATTCTATGTAGAACTCAAGGCCGCGCTTTGCCCTGACACCAGAGCGAAGAAATGAAAATATTAAATATTTCAATTACTCGTGTGGGATTTGAACCCACAACCGGTGGCGTTTACAGTCACTCGTTTATGCCCCTACGCCACGACTGGCCTCAGGCGAATGGATATTATTTAAGCATAATAATACTCGTATTATAAATTATCTTTTTTGCAAGTTTTTTTAACAGTTACTAAGAATCTTGGCAATTAAACCGCGTTCCTTTATTGTTATTTGGTTTATGTTGTTCATTAGAAAATAATTTAATAATAGCAGCAATATTAGATTTATATATTATTTCTTTAATTCTTGAAGCAAAGATAATATGTGTATCATGTAGATGAATAGGTAAGCACGGCGTTAAGTTCCACCACACAACACGCCTCGAGAATTTAGCGTAAAGTGGGGAGCGAAGTGTCTTAACACTAAGCTCCTTCTGTGTACCCTGCTCCATGTGGTAAACAGCGTGAAGTTGATAAATAAAAAAATACATTAAACTCACAAAGTGTATTTTTACATAAAAGGCTATGTTAAACATTCTATGACTCTACAATACAAGTGTTAAGTAGCTTCTTTTTTATGGAAGATCGTGACAAACGTTTTAAATACTTAATATATTGTTTGCAACATAGCGTTAATTTGACGACCGCGTTCAAAACAGTTGTAATGACCACCGCTTATGGAAAACACTGGAAAATAATAATCTTAAAACATAAATAATTTTTACTTAATATTATGTAGGTAATGAGTTTGTTTGGTTAAAAGCACTAATCTCAGAAACTACTGGTTCAAATTTAACATTTTTTTGTTTTTAAAACTAGTGACGAATCCATCTTTCTCACAATATGCGCCCAGGAGATACATGACTACATCTCAAAATTTTAAGGTAAGTATTATTTTTCGTTGTTAATCTTTTTGATTTAGCTTCAGCTTTTCACTGCATCCCGCACACAGCAGGGTAGGCAGAGGGAACCTAGAGCGACGACCTCACCATATTCTGATCGATCATCATAAATAAAGATAATCCAAAATTACCCATTCACAATACCAGCAATATCTGTATCACGAGTAAGCGTAAAGTGCTAACAAGCAATTTTAAACTAAAACAGACCAAATGGAAAATCAAATACGGCTAACTAAATACCGGTATAATCTGTATTTGCTTCATCTGCATTAAAACAGTCAAGTATAATTTCAATGAAACAAGGCAAAAGACAAATATTTCGGATTAATATTACCAACTTTTTAAAATATACTTGGTATATGATTTGTTCGGTGTTTTAAGGAGGCTTAAGTTAAAAGAAATGTAATTTATAATTATAAAGACAAAGTATGGTGTTGATCTCCGCTACTCAACACGCAATGTCTCGAAAATTGGGCGAAAAGTGGGTAACGGAGTGTCTTAACACTAAGTTCCCTCTGCCTACCCTTCTATATGCGGTATACAGCGTAAAGGTTGTGAAGGAAATAAACCTCATGTTTTCAATTCGAAATATTGTATATTGAGTATTGGAACTGAATACCACTCTTTGCCTACCAGAACGAGGATATAAGAATAGTTACAATATGAAATCATCGAGTCAGTCAATCACCGATTAGGGATCGAACCAGTAACCACCACAGCTACTTCTATAGCATAAACATAAAAAATATATTATTAATATTGTTTTTGCACTCGTTTCTTGCGAAGCCAGGCAATTTTCCTTTACCTACAGGTGTTAGCTAGATCTTTAGCAATAAAATCGCCTCTTGTACACCTGCCCTATTGTTTATTCTCATATAAATTGTCTTAATTAAGTTTGCAATAAACTTTATTACTGTATACTAACTACAAACTAAGAAGTAATAAAAGTAATGGTCTAACAATAAACTAAATAAGTAAATCCTTGTTTATAAGTGTGTGTTATTTTAATATTTTTTTTGTATATAGCAGTATATGTAGCAGGGTAGGCAAGTATAACGTAGTGTTAAGACACCACTCCCCACACCATATATATTTCTTCATCCATGATTCATAGTCAAGCAAATTCGAACTCACTACTATAACATGTAATTAGACTCGTCACATCTGCACTACAACAGCATAAGACCAAATTACATGTTACATAACACTACGACCGATTTCCTTCGAAATACGAAGCATAATGATTTTAATTGACATTTGCCTTTGGTACTGTAAATTGAAATCTATTTTATTGTAATAGGGTATGTTTTAGCAATACAGGTATAAATGAAGCAGCAGTATTGCAAGCAATAGATTTTAAAGACTGTAATGAAATAAAGACATTGTTAGAAATGTCTTAAAAACTAAAAATGATAAGATTATCTTCGTTTCTATTTAACTTAAAGAAGACGTTGAACCGAATGCCTTCGTCCGTATTAAAATGACGCGGAGGAAACGACTGTTATTGTAATAAGTACTAAGTAAGTATTTTATTATTATGAATTTATGAATTTAGAATAAATACAAATTCCTATATAATATTCCCAGGAACTGGTAGCAGTGTCTGGGATTGCGACCCAAGTGTAAGCTTCAAGGGCCCATTTATAATGTATCAAAACTCGCCTTAGTTTCCCGAGCTCAATATGGCTAATCCATCTAAAAATATACCGCCTTTTTTACATTTGAGTCTATTGTATGTCATAGCAAATTGATAGATATGTCAATTGCTATCGATAATTTTAACAAGTTAATTGAAGATTTCCTTTTTATTTTAAGTTTTTTTCAGATTCACCCTACTTGTTTCTACAACTTACTTGCAGAGTACGCAGAACATTTGCCAGCCTGCTGCAAGACTTGAGGTTAATGGAAGTAATATGGTAAGAGTGCGTGAACTTTTCCCATAAGCAAAGTAGCGGGCGGTAATATTTAACATATTGATTTTATAAAAACTTATTTTACTTTGGAAATACTCATGTAGTATACTTTTTTTTTTGAGGTTTGTTTTTATTTATTCAAGAAAGAGTGATATGGAGAGAGAACCTAGTGCCACATTACTCTCTTTTTCCGCCCGAATCCGACATATTACATGTTCAGTGGAGCAGCGTCTAACTATAATCGGGTCGACGGTTGTCGGTTTGATTCTCACCCATGGAAGCAAAATAATTTTCATTTCTCCGCCTTGTATTCAATATCTTAAATACTGGGCAGATAGCGGGAGTCAAAATGTATTAGGTTCTGTTAGTTTCCCTCTGTCCAACCTTAATATCCGGGATATAGTACAAAAAAAGTTACATTACAATAAAAACATAAACTATAAAAGATTTCTATATTTATAATCAATAAAATATTAGTTATTATGTATTACATTAAAGATATCAGGATTTGTCGTTACAAATTGCATCTAAAATTCTAAACCAATGTCTTAAATTTCCATTTTGTAGCCAGGCATAGGCATAGGCATTGAATAATATAGCTAAAGTGCACCTTATCCAGTATATTTAAGGATAGATTTGCGAAATCATATTCTAAAGCTATAAAGATACGAATAAGATTATTTTTATGGTAAATGAATGGTTTAAAGTAATTTTATCTTTATGGTTGATTTCACGGCTTTGGTCGCAAAACCCTTTATAGGAGCTTATTGTTGATGGAATTTACGTTAGCGGGATTCTAAATGCGTTAGCATGTAAGTAAAATTTAAGTGGTGAAAATGTTTAAAGTAATAATAGAGATAAGAAATTTTATAACAATAATCGACTGTTTTAATTATTGTAGTACTAGATAAGACTTATATTATAAATAAATAAAATATTATGTTTATTTTATTAAATACTCACCGTCTTTGACATTTTAAAGAATCAAATGCTTCATGGTGGTCAATGCTCCATTCTGTAAAGAAATGATAGGACCATAAAATATCAATATTAATAGAAAAATTAACTTTAGTAATAAATGAACTGGTGATCACTGATGCCAATTTAACTGTACCACAAGAGATTACAGCTCGTATAATTTTGAATACTTTATAAGACTAATAATAATTTAATATTTTAATATCTTATAAGAGGTAATAAGCCTCCAGAGGTTTTTTTCTATGTAAAATTTATAAAAGTGCTTCCTTTTCACTTTGCTTAATAAATTACACTTATCTATAGAATGAATATAGCAGTAATTTACAAAGCTTGATGAGTCTTACTTTTTAATTGATAAAATATTTGAAAGACTTTGGCTTATCAGTGGCAAGATATTAACCACTGTGATATAAATAGAAAAGACTTTGGAATAGATGCTTTAAAGTTTCTAATTTGGCGTTTTTGAAAAACGTCACACTTTTTAACGTGACAGGAGTTCGTGGTACTAGGTACTATATAAATAAAATAATTTAAAAAATATATATATTTAATTACTTTATTAGAATTGAAATAAAAGTCTAGTAAAAGTGTAAAAAAAATAAAACACCTACGCAAATTAAAAAGCAAAAGTATCAAAATGTTATTTTGTTATGGTTCAGTATAAAGGGGATGTGTACTATGTTTAATTTTTTTACTTCTCGCTTTATCCTATACAGGGTGGAAGAGGCAGCGCTTCTTTTATTGAAACTGCATATAGGGTAATATATTTCAAACCCACACCTAAGAAATTAATCAAGGTACCTCAACAGTTTGGACGTAGGATTTTTTTTTCATTTCACGATTTTTATCCATACCTGTATTTCGTGTGACGCACACATACGTGTGCGACGTTTCCGATTTGACAGGTAAGTGTGTGCGTGCCTATGTTATACTTTACAAATGGCGTTTTATTTTAAAACGATAATTTTATTATTTATTTTGTTTGAAAAAATAACTTTTTCATTTTTGGGAATTATTTTTTTTCCGAATTATATTAGGCTTTTATAGAGTAGTTAAAACTGTGGTTTCATTTAAAGTGGCGCTGACAATTCCACCCTGTATAGCAGGATAAAAAATCAAGTAATTATGTATTGCAAAATTTTTGAGGTAGTGTTGAGTGACGGAACTTAACGCTGCGCCTTGTCTTCTTCAAATTAAAATTCTTAAAAAGAAAAATATAGTTTTTTACGACAAAGTTAGACAAGAAATACGACAAAAATATAACCGTCTCGTTTTAAATAAATTTCCTATAGCATTTAGTTATTCTAAATCCGATTATACGGTCTAAAGTCGTTGCCTACGTCCAGAGTAAGCTTCTTACTGATACTGAATCTGAAAGCAACTTCTATTATAGAGGTTTTAAGACATTTATTTTAGCTCGAGTTGGATTTGAAACTAGGTGTAATTTTTTATTTTTTATTTTTGCTTTTATTTTCAGCAATAATATATATGTTTTATTCAGAACGAATAACTATAGACTTTTTATATAAGACGTATCATATTTCAAAAATTAACATGACAGATTGTATTATTTCATTATTTATTTGGAGAAAAATTCAATAATGGACAAACAGAACGAAGAAAATCTTGATGCTGAATACAAATGCTATTTAGAAATAATGAGACCTTATCTAGGACAGCTTCAAGATCAGAATGTAATCGACATCTGCAATGATTGGATCGAAAAACTTTGCCAATTCAAGAGTAAGGAAAAAGCGTTGCGAAACAAATATATATTTTCTTTATGTTATCAGCTGGCTAAAGGAACGTTGGAAGAACCATTCATTTCAAAGCCAATTTTTGATGAATTATCTCCTCTCCCAAATAATATAAACCACGATGAATCTTCAACTGAAACGGAATATATTTTAGTTGACTTAGAAAACACAAGAACTCTTTTAAATTATGAAGAAAGCACCGCATCTATCACAGGTATAACTTCTATGAACAGTAATGAAATGAAACAGTGTCCTACCGAATCAAAAAGTAATAATAACAATAAATCAAGTTTCTTGAATATTGATAATATACCACAAAGTAATTTACTCTTAGACGACCCTCAAAAAAGTAACGATGGCAATGTTTCCAGTAATGTAAGCAATATTTTTCAGAATATTTATTACCAATCTAGAATTAAAAACCTTATATTAAAACTACGGAACCTTAAACAACAAAATATACACTTACGTGACGAGTTAACATGTATAAAAGGAAATTATATATTAAGAGATGAACGTGACGACTCTTATGGTGATATATTGAAAATTGATGCTTCCACCAGTACGCGCAATCCATCTGCAGAATGCTTGGTGACTGTAAAATCACTAAAATTTAAATTAGAAGAAGTTCAGTCTTCCAGAAAAATTCTAATAGAAAATATTACTACTCTTAAAAATACATTAGATAACTATGATGACATGAAGAGATTCGAAATCGAAGAAATACAAGCAAAGCACAAAATAGAAACTATGGAGATTGAGAGTAGTATAAAATTAGAACTGAAAGAAAAATATGAACAAAAAATATCAGAAATGAAAAATCAATACGAAGAGTCACTAAATAAAAAAAATGAAGAAATACAAAGTATGACAACAAGCAAAGATGAAATAATTAGTAAAAAAATAGAAGAAATTGCTCTATTAAATATTACTATTGAAAAACTAAATAACAAATTAACAGAAATTTCCACAACACAAAAAACCGACTTAGAAAAATATATAAACGACCATAGAAAATGTAAGAACAAATATTGCAAAGCATACGAAGAGAAGATATATAATTTAAAGAAAGAGAAACAATTAACAGAGTGCTTCCTACAATTTCAACTTATGAAACAGAGAGCTCAAATTACTAAAGAAATTACTGATGAATATCAAATAGAACTAAGTACAGCAATAGATAAACTAGAAAATAAATACAAGGAAATTATAGCCAACGTACAAGCGACAGCTGTGCAAAGGAGATTTCTTGACCAAATGACATTAGGATCATTGATACAGACTATATGCGGCATTCGTAAGGAAAACGTAAATAATAGAACTCAGGAACAAAAAAACTTTATTCTTGATCAGTATTATAGCCAAATGAAAAAAAATAAAGTTGTCTTTTCAGGTGCAACTCAAGAAAATGTAGTTGGCAGTATTATAGTTGGCAAAGATAGCTCTGATTTAACAAAATACTATACAGATAACGAAAAAATGGTAGAGCTGTTTGAAAAACCGCATATACCTCAAAAAGATTTGTGTGATGCTTAAATTTGAAAGTAATGTCTTAATGTAATGTGCGTTTAGTAACAGTAACAAAAATATATATGTGTATTCTAAAGTCAAATATTTTTTTAATTTTAAATATCATAGGTTATTCTCAGGTTGCACTTTGTCGTGATCTCAATTTTTTTAGCCAACTTGATGGAACCAAGAGTAAAAGACTCTTAGACCACGCATATTAGCTATTAATAATAGCCTAATTTGGAGTGCAGCATTGATTCCGCCACTCAACACGCAATTCCCCTAGAATTCGGCGGAAAGTGGGGAACGGAAGTGTCTTAATGGCAACGGGGTGTTTTAATACTACGGACCGAGGCTTTCTTTACCTACCCTGTTATATACATGAAACAGCGTGAACTTAAAGAAATAATCTAATGAGTCTAATGTTAGTACACTTCATTCTCCGCTTTCCTCCTAAATTCATAACATTGCGCAAAATTTATTTTTAGTTAAAGACTTTTCCACTGCGTTAAGATTCTTAGATCAAAGCTTAAATCATTTTCACTAAATCTGAAAAAACTGTACAAATCCTCTCCAAATCCAAGCATCCCCTTTTGTATTCCAAAATTCTAAGATCAATCTAAAAATACCAAATTTAGAGATACCTATATTATTTTTGATTGAAACAAAGTATAGCATTTCTCAATCATGAATTGTGATCTAATAAAATATAAACCACAAAGCCAGATTCATATCAATTTCTATGAGACTCAGATTACAGACATAGAAGAAGCTCAACTGTGACAGTGACTGTGAAAATTATATTATTATCTGAAAACGTTTTAGGGAAAAAACATCGTCGTAGCTCAGTTGTTAGGAGTCAAGTAAAGTCGATAATTTTGAATGAAATCCTCATTTAAGGGAAAATTTTATTTTAAAATATTTTGGGCAGAACTCAAACTCACAATCATCTTTTTTTAGTCCGATCCAGTTCCACTGCGACATTACAGCGTTGTCACTTATAATAATAATTGAACTTCAGATCATAAGTAATACATTAACCTATTCACAATACTAAATCTAATTCTAAGATATATTTGCCTTAGTTTTGCATAATAAAGCGATTTGTTCGTTAGTTGTGTCCGGAACCCTTAAATTTGCTCCCATTTCACGTCGGATCACTAATCCGTGCTAATGTCACGATTTGCATACAAATGAGCCTACTTCCAAATTGATAGAGATATTTTTTAATTCATTTTCTTGATAAATGATAAAGTGCTAAAATATTATCTGTTGATGCTACTAATCGTACTAGGCATTGTGGTGCTGTTCTTTTATAGAAATTTAAAATTTTTATACAAAATTGTAATGATTATAGATTTTTGTATAAAACTGCTCTTGGTTATTTCAAAAAAAATAAAAAGATTTATTCTAGATTTTAAGTACTAACATTATTATATATCCGGTTGAAACCCAAAATCATCGCATGGAGACACAAAATCGCCACAAATACATCTAAAGATAAATAAAATTAATTTAATTTAATTTAATTACTTATATAAAAGCACTCACCACGATTATGATTAACCTTGTTCCCTCACTGTACATAAAAACCTGGTTAAATGCGAGTTGAATTCAACCACTGAGGGTTCCGTACCTATTACATTGTACGTTAAGTAGTACGACTTACAAAAGTTGATAAGCTTAAGTTTGGCCATATACATTAATTTTGTATAAAATAAATTACAAATATAACTTTATAACAGGTTTTTTTATAATATATGTCGAATTTCCAATTTTTAGAGTTTTCCCTTATTTGTACTATAAGTTTTTCTACTTGGTAAAACGAAGCATAAGCGCACACTTCTACTTAGAAGCAATTTGTTTCTGTGAGAGAGTCTGTAGACCTAGACCTATATTTCATAATATTTTTTGCTCAATACGTTTACGATTTTGAGAAAAATAGTCTTGACTGATAGAAAGACAAACGGACAGACATACAGACGGACAGATAGTAGAGAAAGAAACAAAGTGATCCTATAAGGTTATCGTTTATCTATTTTGAAGAACGGAACCCTAAAAATCTATACAAAAAGTACTCACAATAATATAACGTCTTAATAAATTAAACTATGTTGTGAGTTAATCTTAATTCTGCGTCAGATAAGCTTTAAGAATTACCTTTTTTAATCATATTAATGGCTCCAGATATGAAACATCTAATAGAACGTCACTTTTATTCTCTAAGATATTATTTTACTTTAGATATTTTTTATTATTCTGTATATTCTTTTAGCATTATTTTCAACCGATGTCAAAAAAAGGAAGTTATCGCATATTTTTTTCTTACAAGGAAGCAATAGTGTTATACCTACATTTCGAGCGTATGTAGCTTCTACGTCAATCAAAGCTCAAATTAGACAACGTGGTCACTCAAGTAAACTTAGGCTTTACGCAAATATCTAGACGACCCATATATGCATACATATATGTACATCATTAATCTTTCTATTTCGGTTTATTTAGCTTCACACTGTACCCCGCATTTATTTAGGATAGACAGGAAACCTAGTGTTAAGACTCTCCCACTTTCCACAATTCTCGAGGCATTTCGTGTTAAGTACCTACTTAAGTACAGCGCTTTGCCTTGTTGCCAGCGCGACAGATAGAAAATAATAAATATTTCATTCCCCCTGAGTCGGAATAAAACCCACGGCCGACGCAATTTCAGTCACACGCATGTGTCACTGAGCAACGACGTGTTCCAATGAATGTTATCTATTATAATCATCAACAAATTTACTTTAAAATCTTGCTAATGGCGGCCTTGTATTTTTGTAGAGCAATTTCTTCGACTAACTTGATTGCCTGCACCACGACATTATATTTGAAACGACATATAATATATACAAATTATCCCGCACACAACAGAGTAGGCAGACGGAACTTAGTGTTAAGACACTCCGTTGCACATTTTTTCGCCGAATTCTGAAAGCATTGTGTGTTGAGTGGTGGAAGTTAACGCCGCGTTTTGCCTCAAGTAGATACAGTAGATCGGGACATTGCGGGAAAGAAGTGTCAAAAGTCAACAGTATATTAAACGAAAATATTTATTACCTTTTTCTCGTTAGGTACTCCAATCAATTAACAAAAACTGCAACAATAGAACACCCCGATAGTCGTGGGTTCAATTCGGCATCGAACTGGCGTCCCTTCAAATTCAAAGTGACTTATTATTTACAGTTAGAATGTAAATCGTTTGGTTAGCTTCTTCATTTTATATCTATATCAACAATTGATAGTCATTTCACGGATTCATTGTGTGAATTTGTAGGAGACGAGCTGGGATCGACTGGGAGGTGCAATTGCAACAAAATCCGAAATTATATTTTTTAAACTTAAATTATATGCTACGTGCTTAGTTAATATTATGTTCGTTATATAAAACATATGTTAACTTTGTACAAAGAGATTTCACGTTCATACGATGAATATTACAAAGAAAATATGAAGAATGAGACCATCGTACAGGTGCACTGCGTAAGACTGTAAATTTAATTTCTATTTTCATTTCCTCGCTCTGGTATGAAGACAAAGCGTGACGTTGAGTTCTGCCACTCGAAACACAATGTCTTAAAAATTATACGTAGCTCCTTCTGCCTTCTCTATCCCGCATATATAGTGTGCAGCTACAAAAAAATAATTCTGTAGAAAGGAAGAAGAGAATAAGACAAATAAACAGAAGAATTAAGTTCCTTTTTCCGAGTTCCACCACTACACGCTAGCATGCATTGGCTCTAAAATTATGAGGAAAGTGAGCAACGGAGTGTGTCAACACTAGGCTTCCTCTGCCTACTCTGCTGTGTGCGGGATACAGCGTGAAGCTGATTCAATTTGATTTAAATTTTATCAAATTTGTAAATTAAATATAACTAGTGGACCCGAACGCGGCTACGCCCGCTTAAACTATACGAATATTTATTAAATATATTTATGAAATTATTTTCAGTTTTCAATAGAGATGCGTTAAGCAAGCTCATTTTGGGTGACGTTTTCTAACAACAAACTTTGCAAATCGTTGCTTAGCAACGGCGGTTGTTATAAACATGGCAGAATATATTGCATGTCAAATTAATAAGTATTTTAATATATTGGTATGTATCGAAAATATTACAAATATGAGAAAAAAAAGTATCCTATGTTCATCCCGAGACCCTCAAGTATCTCTATATGAGTATTTTATAACAATTAAATTAGCGGTTTGGCCCTGATTGCGTAAAAGACAGACAGACAGACAAACAGATAGGCAGACAGACAGCGTTACTTTCGAATTTATAATATAGGTATGGATTATAGTTCCATACATACTTTGCAAAATTGTCTACAGAATATGGTTATTCTGTTATATATTTTTTTCTATAAAAGCACATAATTTGACAGCTCGTCAGGTCGTTCTTACAATTTTTTACCTTCCCACCGGCGCCTACTTGGCAGTAGACCAGAGTCACCTGCTCAGTTAACTGCCACAGTAAAAAATTCTCCCAACATCACAGCATTAGCCTAATTTCTTTTTAAATTAAAAATCTATCATAGATCGCCCTCGCATTTTAATAAAAATTGAATTTGATAGGACAGGCAATTTCTCAGGCTACTAAATAAAAACCACCTCTGTGATGTGAGACGGCCAGAATTTTAAACCTAGGGTTTATTCATATTTAATACCTCAATATACGTAATTGTTTTAGTTTGATTTTTTTGTATATTATTTTTATTCCACTCTTTATATTATATGGGATAGCACATAGCAGGGTAGAAAGAGTTCTTTACTTTCCGCCTGAATCCAAGACATTGTATGCTAAGTGCGGAACTCTATGTTGCACATTGTTATATTTTATTATTTTAATTCATTATTTCGTCGAGGCCGTTGTGGTGCGTGGTGGAGAAGGGCGTGACTATAACGAGACGGTTGTGGGTTCGATCCCCACTCGAGGAAGTGAAATATTTATTTACGTTTATATTTAAATTTCTTCAGTCTGGTGTCGAGGCAAAGCGCAGCGTTCAGTTCCGCCACTCAATACGCAATGCCTCCAGAATTCGGTAGAAAGTGGAATCCTGCTATGTGTGGGATAGAAAATATATAAAAAAATATTATTTATTTAAGAAAATAATGTAAAAACATATTGAACTAACAACTTTAATTTTTTAGTACCACTTCTAAATCGTTAACAATAATCTCTATAGATTATACAATGCCTAGCAAGCAAATGCGATGTTATATTTACGTCCCGTTTTATTCCACTTGGACTGTTGACGAAGTGCCGAGGCTATTACTCGGCCCCTCGCAATCATTGAGGGTCATGGAACAAATGGGAATGATCAGAAGGGACATATTTCTTGTTTCTACTATTTCGAATATTGGGCGTTGCGTAGAGAACGGAATTTTTAGCACTAATTTCTCTTTGCCTTTGCCATTCCGTTCCCCATACACAGCCCAATTTTCGAAAAATTGCAAGCTGAGTGACGGATTTCAGCGCCGCGCTTGGTCTTAAATGGACCCCAAAACTGTCGCGTTTAAAGACAGACGCTGTGTCACAATGGCCTTACTTAATTCCATTTATTGTTAAAGGATATCCTAATCTTAATGATTTGACAATGTGGGGGGTTGGAATCCGCCATTGACCATGCAGTATATTTAAGAGAAGAAAATTAGAAAGAGTAAATTATTTACAGACATTTTTTACCTAAATGGACAAAAACAGTGATTGTCCACTAAAATCTTTGCGAGTCGGCATTTAACGCACAATTTTAACCCGTAATTTTTAATCTATTATTAGCTTTAAGCTTTAATCTATTATTAAACTATCTACAGTAATGCACTACTGAATTATTAAGCATTTCGCAGAGTGCTCAGGACACCCCTAGAGTAAATCATTTCGGTCTCCAATTCTCATCCACTTAGAGACATTCTATGCTAGTTAGCTAACAAGTGAAATTTATTTAATTAAACTTAGAAACGTCTTAGCATTTGGGACAGCACCTGACCCGATGGTTATCAGTTTAATTTCCACACAAGCGAATGAATAACAGAGTGTTTTAACACTACATATGCGGAATACAGTGTGAAGTTAAAATATCTTATTTGCAACTCCAACACTCGGCGGTAAGACTTATTTCTCATTTTCTTGCTCCGGTTAAACAAAGACGCGTTAAAATCCGTCTCTCAACACACCATTGTGAGACATTTCTCACATTCAGACTCAAAGTGAAGAACGAAATGTTTTGACACTAGATACTCTGTTTATCCCACTTTGCAGAATTGAGCGTGAAACTCATAAAGAAGAACAAAGATCCATAAAATTCGTTCGTCATCTATATAAAATAACCTTTAAAAAGGTCGCTTTATTGTCTCTTCCAATGTTTTATATTAATCCACAATCTTTATAAACGGGATAAGGGGCGACGAGGCCTTTCCGCGGCATTTGATGGTTAAAATTGGCACAGATTGCTTAACCTTGTGCCTACACTGTGGGGGGAATTATTGTAGGTAAAAGTTATTATAAGTTGCTATTGTAATTTTTTTTCGAGGCTCACGCTGTATCCCACGTACTGTAGGGTAGGTAGAGGGAATCTAGTGTTAAGACACTCCGCTCCCCACTTTCCGCCGAATTCTGGAGGCATAGTGTGTTGAGTGGCGGAAATTAACGCCGCGCTTTGCCTCGATACCAAAGTGAAGAAATGAAAATATAAATTTTCCTTGGCTGGGGATCGAACCGAGAACCAGTCGATTTTAAAGTCACACTTTGTGCCTGACGAGTATTTATTTATTACTACACAAATATTTATTCAATATTATTTAAATATATTTAGGGAAAATTGGTTGTTTACTTTAGTATGATTAATTATTCTGTTGCCTATCTAGATTCTAGACGGTATATATTATAGCAGTACCTACAGGTCAACGAGTTCAGATTTCGTAGCGGTCAAAGTCTGGAGAAAACTTTTTTGCCAATTTATACAATATATAAAAACTTATTTTATTACTATTAAAAACTATTATTATTAACACTAAATATAGTTATGTAATAGTTAAATTTTGATGTGTTGGTGTGAGTCATTGGCGACTCAATTTTGTCGACCAAATTTTTTAAATTGACTTATAACTGATTATAAAAAGACAAATAAATTTTCAAGGAAACTTGCAAGATTCAAATACTGAAAATTACATTTGAATTCGTTAAGTTGTTTCTGATATTAGCGTGAACATACGCACAGGCAAAGAGGCAAAATTTTAGGGATCATTGTTTTCTATAACGTTAATAAATGCCCCCATAATATAGACACCGACCAGTTGCGACTTAATTGTTAAATATTTGTAACGTTAAATGTAAGTATGTACGTTTTACTTATACACGTAAAACAGAACAAAATATTTTTGTATCATATAAATCTTCGTCGAGTAGTTTTCGATGGCATTTTCCTCATAACCGCAATAAGCTTTCACGATTGCTTTCTCTTGAGTCACTCGCACAGTTTGTTTCTAGATAATGAAATATAATATAACAGAATAATATCGATCTATCTGATTATCTGATCGGTCTGATTATAAATGCAATTGCTTTAGGTTCGAATCTCACTCAGGGTATGATTATATTTAACTTACGAATATTCATGTCCTCACCACTCTTTATCCTTTATCAAGACGAAGTCGAGTCTGTTAGTGCAGGACGGTGTCTCTTGACTCTTCACACTAGGATATATCTCTACATTCTCTACATTCATTATTTATTTATTTATATAGGTTTGGTGAGAGAAAACGAACACAAATTTATTTAAATTTAAAATATATCATCTATACTATTAATACGAAGTTTGACGGACTAATATCAGAAACTATTAATTAGTTCGAATTGAGAAAATCATCGCCTTTTTGATACTTCATTTATCTAGAAAAGCTATAATATATAAGTGATCAGAGTTAGCTCGGGCGCTTAGAATGTATCATAAACACGTTTTGGTTATTTCCATTTGACCATGCGGATGAAGCCGCAGGGAATAACTAGTTATAGTACAAACATACACCCTAATGGAAATCGATAAGTATCGCATGCAGTGTGACACTTTCTAATTGCGTCTATTTATTAGCAAAATACTCGTAAAATATGTAAGCATGGCAAAGGAATATTTATATAGACAATGTCTCTTATTTCTTTATTTTTAACCGATTTTAAAAATCCGGTTCTATTCGGCTATAATTTTTTTTTTATATTAATTAATTATAAAATAAATAATTCAATAGAAAATAATTCATTAAAAATTCAATTGTAAATAATTCTGTCTCCAAGTGAAAATCGACCCCACAGTTGTCGCGTTTTGATTATTTTATGATATTACGAGTCCAATAATAATTGATTTTAAATAATAAATAAGTATAAATATATGTATAATAACTTATTTAGTTTTTTGTATTTTACTATACTTTCATATAAACAGGTAATTAAAATATTGTATATATAGCCAGTTTTGGTTTTAAAGTCATTATTTTTCTTAATTAACTTCTATTGGTTCACAATATCTAAGTACAAACAATACTGCGCATATACATAAATAGCAACTTAAATTACAGAATTATGGCAGTATCAATGACGTGTATATAAAAAAGTGTAATCATTCAATTTGTGCCCTCGCTGTCTAATTGAGGAGGCAGGGGATATATTATAATATAGAAAAAGACGCTTTTCCCTGCTAATGAAAAGTGCATAGAAACACTGTGTCTCTCACTTTTACCGCCGAATTATAAAGGCAATGCGTGTTGAGTGGCAGAACTCAACGTTGCGCTTTGCTACCAAAGGCTAGTTACTTTCACGTCAATAACTAATTGGTATATTATCAGTTGAAACTTCTAGAAAGATTTTGAATATCATTGGTTTTGTGGTGGTATATGTCATAAATAATGTAACAGAAATAAACACTTCAATTTTCTTTCAACGTATTATTGATCAATCCAGTTCATAAGATCTCTTTAAATTCTTTTATAAAATGACTGAAATTAAAAATGACCAGTCCCTTTCACCTGAACCTCCCCACCGGTCCCCACAAACCCCACCTGTTGCGTTTGTTTACATCGTTCCTGACGAAGAATTTTCTAGATCAAATCTAGATAGAGTGCACAGTGTTTTAGTCTTTATAACCGAAGGGTTAAAATAATTTTCCTTTGCAACTTTCTTTAAAGTACTGGTTTTGTTTCGAAACATTAATGCTTTCTAGATATTAATGGACGTAACGGTATCGGTGGTTAAACACAATTTAGACTTTTTGCTCTGGATGTGGAGTTCAAAATTGCTTGTAATATAGTGTGTGTATTATTAAATAGAGGTTTATGCTGTAACGCTATAAAATACAGATCGCAAAAAAAATATTTTTTGAATTTTTAAAATATGTATTGTTTTTTAAACGATAATAATTTTGATTTAATACATTTTCATTAATATATAAATACTAGTGGCCGACCCCAAGTTCGCTTGAACAAGAAAACGTTAAATCTTGTTTTCCCCCGTATCTGTAAAACTGGAGTGTAAATGAGCACTACTCTCCGAAGAATCTATATGCCGAGATTCTGGGGTTAATTTGTTGATAAACATTCATACAAACATATAATTACAAAAAAACACACTTGCTTGGAACCCTGAATTAGATCACAATTAAATATTATGCAATTCCATTAATATCAGTTCATCAGATCAAACTGACATCCCCCTTTTTTTTGAAGTCAATTTTTTAATTGACATATTTTCCTTAAAAGATTTGGCATGACATATGTGCTCCATTGAAATAATCTGTCAATTGAATTGTACCGAATGCGGCAGTACGTAGGTATATCACAGTATCGGTCCCCATTTGATAATTGGTCTGATTCAGAAATGCTTCATCCTGTATACGAGTAATGAATTGCAGTAGTGTTGGCATGTCACAAGTATTGGACCAATATATGTCCGATATTATAATAGTATGTCGGAAGTATTATTATTAATTATATGTATGAGGCCGTCGTGGCCTAGTGGCATAAGCGTGCGACTGTAAAGGTGGCAGGTTGTTTGATCAATACCCACTCGAAGAAATAAAATATTTCGTATTTTCAATTCCTCGCTCTTGTATCAAGACACAACGCGGTGTTAAATTCCACCACTCAACACGCAAAGCTTCCAGAATTCGGCGGAAAGTGGAAAACGGAAATGTCTTAACGGGAACTGAGTGTCTTAACACTAGGTTTATATGAGAGATACATTGTGATACTAATACTATGCTACTACAATACAATTAGCACATACTCTAGCAAACAAACATAATATTATATTTGAACAAGCCAATGATTTACTATTATTGTTATAACAATATACTCCCGTAATAAATCGAATGCGATTTGCGGTATACAGTTATATTGCAGAGAATCTAACTAAAAACTTTTTCATTTATTAATGTTTTAATCTACTTTTGCCGTTTATTTTAAAATCTCATATAAAAAGAATATAATGTGTATAAAATTCTTACGTTACTGACAGACAACGCACTTCATATTTAGCTAAAACTTGGGGAGTGCAGAAACGCACTAAATTCGCAGGATTTCTCGAAATACCAACGGAAACAAAAAGAAACGAGATTTCCAATAAACATAATAAAGTAATAATGACTAGTATGTATAGGTACGTATATGAACATTTAACTTCATACTTTATGTTAAAACTTTCCAATTGTTAAGTCGCTTTCTTTTCCTTTCAAAGTATTTATTTCAGTCATTATCAAAATTGGGACACCATCTATAGAGCGACTGTATAGGTTTTTATTGAAGAACTATTGTAAAACAAGTGACAAGAGCCCGACGTTACTCTAAAGACAATTTAGAAGGTGATTTAAATAGTATTTAGGACTAGAATTTTTAAATATTTTATATAAGAAAGCCTGTGTACATTAAGTAACAGTAAAATGATCTCGAAAGGAGTTTTCATAATATTTTTAAAGGTTGCTGATAATCACGAATTATAGGTACCAGAGAGTGAAGAAATTAGTTCCTTATTAACATACGAGTTGTTTCGAGTTTTAACCAACTTTTTACATTTGCTTGATTTGCATGAAAACTTGCCTAGAAAGTATGTTTGGTTTTTTTGAACGTACCTAAAAAGAAAACAACTAACTTTTATATGGCCACAAACTTATTAATATTTGTAGTTAATTTCATACATTTTTTATGACATTTTTTTCTTTATATACTTACACTAGTATTAACTCGTAATCGTGCCTCGTATATAAATATTTTCTTAATGTACGTATAACAGTATGAAAAATATTTCAAATATGTCAGACTGTTTCAAACTAAGTAACAGTAGAATAAACTTAAAAGCTTTTCGTAATATGAATAAAAGCTCCATAATTTATGAATTATTTTGTTATTCCGTGGTTTATGTAACGGAGCTTTAGAGAACTGTTCCACTATGTTTTTATTTAGATAGTGTTATCTTTACTTTTACTTAATTAGCTTCACGCTGTATCAAAGTAGGCAGTAGTTAGCAGGTAACATGAAAACTTAATGTTAAGACACTCCGTTCCCATTAAGACACTTCCTTCCGTTCCCCACTTTCCGCCGAATTTTCAAGGCATTGCGTTTTGACTGGCAGACCTCAATGCCGCGCTCTGCTTGGTTACCAGAGTGAGGAAATGAAAATATGAAATATTTAATTCTTTAAATGGGAATTGAACCCAGAACCGCTGCGTTTACAGTCGCTCACTTTTGTGCCTGCGCCACGGCGCACTTAACGGCCTGAACTTAAATGTAAAAAATTTGAAATGGCTCTTAGATAAAGGTATATAAAGAAACGAAAATCAAAAGTTTGGTAAATTTTCTATTATTGTACATACATTTTATTTGTTTAGTGTTCAAATATTATTTAATTCTCTCGTTAATCAATCCGTAGCGTCAATCAATAGCGTCACCCTATATCCATGATATATTTAAAAAATATATGTATTGACCGATGAGTGCAGCATATCTTATTACTTCAACACATAGGGGTCGAAAGTTGGAGAAAGCAATGACATTCTAGACATTCTAGATTCTTCAATAACGTCTAATTGCGTCCAAAACGTATAAAAATTTGTATATACTTCATAAAAAATATATTAGACCGTAAGAAAAACAAAATAACATCAACAAAAACAAACAAAAATAAATAAATATGTGTAAATGACCCACAAACGTAATGACGCTGCTAACGGTACATGCACACTATTACATTTTCATGTATATGTGTGCTCGTGTAATGTGTGTAGATAATCCCGACGCATGAGTTACAAAACTTTGGTACACATTTTAAACTTAAATTCTGAATTATTATTAATGTCTAAAAAAAATCTTATTAATTAAAAAAATAAAATGTGTATTTTACATTTTTTATCCATAGATATACTGTCTACGCATAGTATAAAAAAATAACAATATATAAATATAATATATAAAATATATCAAAGAAAAAATAACAAAAATCTAACACAGCTTACTTTATTTACTTAACAATCCACCAAAAAAAATCAAAACAAACATACACATCGAGTTCAACGCACCAACCTAACCCACTTGCCATGAGTCGGTTGTGACTCAACAGTTTCACTTTCCAACGGTAGACGACGCCTGCCCGCCTGCCTCATCAATGGAACTAGACACACGTTCGAGAACGATCGCCGAAGCTATATAAGAGCGGCAACAGCGCGAAGCAGCCATATAACGTACTCGCGCAACACAAAATGTACAAATACGCATTGATATTCGCTCTCTTGAATCTTGCCGTTTGTGAAGAGAGATCACATAAAACACACTATGTCGATCCCTTCGCGCTGATTGATAAGCATTTGTCACATTCCCTCACTTATCATTACCTATGGCCTTGGGGACAATTGGTCAAAGCAGCGGCGGCTTTGGACTTGGAAGAAAGCTTGGAAGATCCAGAAATTATATCTGATTCAGAGAAATATCAGATCAGCTTGAATGTCAGACGATTCAAGCCTGATGAGCTGAAGATTAAAGTGAAGAATCGGTACATTATTGTGGAGGGAAGACACAAAGTGGATAGTGACAACAAGTTCATGGCAAATCACTTCGCTCAGCGTTTCGTTCTGCCACCGGGTACCAAACAGGAGGAAGTCAAGGCTGTATTAAATGAGAAAAGTATTTTAATCATCTCAGCGCCAAAACATGAACTGCCACCGCCGATTTCAGAACGAGAAGTGCCTATTGAAGTTATTTTGCCCGAAAAGAAAGTTGAGGAGCTTACAGAAAAAGTGGACGTCAAGGAGCAAACATCATCAGTTTCTCCTATTGAGCAGATCGAAACAGAAGCTACGACCCATGTAGGCAAAATAAGGAAAAAGGAATTGAAAACGACCACTAAAACTACTAAAGATAACGAAGTTACAAAAGGTGTGGACGGAAATGGGCTGGATTACGCGTTGATTGAGGCTGAGGAATGATTGTAAGATATTTTATGGAAAAGACTGAATAAGCTTTAAAGTGAGTGGTTATTATTGTTTGTTCGAAATAAACGTATTATTTATTAAAGAAAAACTTTTATTTCGCTTCTTTATTTTTAAAGAAAAAGCAGATAAATTCAAAACATACAAAAATCGAGAATCAGTTTTTAAGAGAGCTTAAAATTAAAAATATTAAAAAAAAACATTTTACGAGATATAAAAGATATAAGAACTTAGAACGTGCATGACGCAGCGGCAAAGCGGCTGACTATAATCCCAATTGTAGTCGGTTAGATTCCCACTTACGTAACACGACAAAGTTGGGCGGAAAGCGGGGAGCGGAATGTCTTAACACTATGTTTCCTATTCCTACCCTGCTACATATATGTAATATACCGTGTGAATATATGGTACTGACTGACACTCAGGCCGTCGCTGCGCAGAGGCACAAGGACATGAGTGTAACGCGACGGTTGTGGATTCGATCCCCACTCGAGGAAGTGAAATATGTATGTACTGGTGTCAAGGCAAAGCGCCACTCAACACGCAATGCCTCCAGAAAATAAGAAATAGAAATATATTAATAATAATAATTTTCATTTCCCCACTCTGAAACACTGATAGAGATAATGTATCTAATATTCGGAAGTGTCTAAACACTAGGGAACCCTACCCTACTATGCGGGATACAACGTGAAGCTAAGTAAAAATAAATAAAAGGTTTATTCTCCGTCCACGGAGACAATTTGGTGGCCTACATTCGTCCGTCGTCTGATCGTGCCTACACTTTAGAAAGTAATATAAAAGGAATCCAAAAATAAAAGCTCTTCGAAGCAATTGTTGTAGAACTCGACTCTTATTTTTATTTTGGAACAACTATTAGAAACTTCTTGTAAGTCCAACTGTAGAATAAACTATAAGAAATAAATACTTTTTTGCTTCAGTGACTTTGAAGCTTAAAGGGTTGCTAGTTATTTAATAATGGTTATAAGATTTTTTTTTCAATTTCACTCCGTAACCCTAGCGGTATTCTAGACACTCAGGGCAAAGCGTTAAGCTACTTTATTCTCCGCTTGCCACTCAAGCTTGGAGAACGGAGTGCATGGGCAAAAGTGAGTGAAGACAACAATCTATCGCCAAAGTCTAATAATAATAAAATAAATAAATCAAAATAATAAATAATAATAATAATAAATAAATCAAAAATCTCGAAAAGATGCATTAATAGGAAAACGGAGTATCTTAATACAAAATTTCCTCCACCTACTAAAAATAAATCAAATAAGATGTCGATAACAAGATTCATTCCCCTACAACTTAGTTAGAAGTTCACGATACACAAATTCACTTAAACTATTCCAACTTCCGTCGGATAGTCGTGGGTTAATTTTTTAATTACTGCGCTATTTTATTAGCACTCTCGAACTTACAGCTAGTTAAACTTTTATTGGGAATAATAAAAGTAATGTACCAATAAAAAGGAACTAAATAATCGTATCCCAAAAGGTGATCAAGATCAAACTCATGATCATCTCATTTACAAGCAGACGCTGCTCCACTATGCCACGAAGCACGAATAGGATATAGTAAAGAAAGGAAAATTTTATTTATTTAAGCGAAATGATAATTATTTTTTAAAAAAACATGGGGCACGGAGTGTCTCAGCACTGGGTTCCTTGGTTCCCTTTGCCTACCCTGCTATGTGCAGGAAACAGCTTATAGCTAAAAAGCAATAATCATCAATTCTTAAGCGCCTCATTTTTATAAACATGCAGGTGAAATAAGTAGGAAGATAATAAAAAACAAAAAACAGAATGGCGCAAAAAGTCTATCTAAGGCATCGGTACAGAATAACACGTTTTTTATTTATAGTTTTTTTCCCGCTCCGATAAGACGAAGCACGGCGTTGAGAACCACCAGTTAACTCGCAATGTCTTGAATAATAGACGGAATTTTCTCCCTCTATGTATACAAAATATAACAATTTCCGTTCCATTCAACATCACTATAATCACGATCTTCTTATAAAGTTAGTTTTTATGCTAACGGTACAACGTTATAGCAACTCGTTTATGGAAATGCCTGTTTACTTTTAGTACACCATTTCCAGTGAATACAAGACGATTATTAAAATTACAGATCGTTGCCTTTTTTAATATTGACGACCTTCTGCTACTGAAACCCTGTAAAATTTAAAGGGGTCCCGACTGTAAATCCTAATAAACTAATGGGCTTATTATATTTTTTTATTTTTATGCAGTCAGTGTTTTTTTTAAATTATTTTTTATTTTTCACTCGTTGTGAGGATTCATTAGGATTATAAAACGGAAAATATCGTATTTTTTTTTATTTCCTTAGAGGTTAATATCGTGAGGATTTAAACCCGTTTTAACAATACACATAAGTATCCATATTGTGGTATTCGAAACAATTTTCACTAAGTCGAATGGGTTCACACAGCCATCATGGTTATTTTGAGAACACATAACTAATAGGGATACTGGAGGAAGCTCAGTAAAAAGCATGAGGAGCCCCCGGAGGGACTGTCAGGAGGTTGATAACAGTGGACGAGGCTAAAGGTATACAGAGAGCATAGTGTTCGGGTCTCCGTTTTTCTGGATACCACCTGGGTATAAAGCGTGAAGTTAAAAAGAAAAAAAAATTGCAATTTTAAACCAAAATCTACATCTTAAATCAGCTAAATCCTCTAGGGATGTAAAATACAGCATTACATTAGCAAGACGAATCACATCTAAATACACGCCAAGGGAGCGATAATTTCGATCGTGTCACTTCACTTAATGATTAGGGTGAGTACAATACAATAGACATTGTGGCATTAGAGAAGGCCTTTTGTGATATTGTAATTGCTGTATAGAGATTTGTAAGAAAGCTTTGCTTAGTTTTTTAAAGACCTGAGTCTGCGACTAGAGGTTCGATTTCCACTCGGGAATTTTTCCATTTCCTTCTACCACTTTCTAAAATGGAGGCAAAGCACGGCGTTGAGTTCCGCTACTGAACGCATTATTTCTCCAATGTAGAACGGATAGTGTGGGACGGAATATTTTAGCACCCATTGCGTTTACAGTGCCCCTGTGCCTCCGCATAATTTCTAATATTATAAAATAAATAAGCTAGAAATAGTCAGCAAAGGTCTTTATGGAAACCACCAGCCCAGGTTCTCTCTGCCTACCATGTCAGGTTACAGGCAGATGTATATAATATATATAAATTAATATTTATATATGTAAAAAAATTGTATCTAAATATAGATGAAGTCACTACGCAAAGCAAATAATTAGAAATGGTACGAGTATATTGAAACATTTTCTACACGCAAAATAAACTGACATCGATTTCAAGATGCTTCCACATTAGTTCTGGACCAGTGAATGGAAATGCTTAAAGAAAATAGCATGTTCAAATATAAACTTATTAATATATCTTAATATGCCTTGTGACTTTCCTTGGATAAATAATTATTTATACAATTTTATTAAATATATTATACAAACTATGAGGCGCAGGGACTGTTATGGGTTCAATTCCTACTTTGGGGAAATAAAATATTTAATATTTTAATGTCCTCCCTCTAGGCAAAGCGTTTGATTGATTTCCGCTACTCAGCAAGTAATGCCTCAAGTTTTCAGCGGAAAATGGGGAATGGAAGTATCTTATTGGGAAACGAAGTATACTAACAGTAGGTACCCATGTTCCCCTTGAATTAAAAAAAATCTTTCATTTATCCCCATATTTCCCTTACACCATGCAGATGTTCCCTTACAATCATTTAGAGATATTATATTATAGCATGATATATTTAGCCAAATAAGTTGCGATTCCTGGATATCTCTTGCCTTGTCCACTGTCATCAACCTTTTCATACGAGGAGTCCTCATACTTAATCATAGAGATAAAAATGAAAATCAACAACGAAAGCTTTCAAAAACTTATTATTACACATAAATAATGGAAACTAAAACAGGTACGAAATGTATATTCTATATAAAAACTAATTGTTTTACAAGTAAATTAATTAAATATTTTGTTTTAACATGTTCTATTTAAGTTAAAAATAAATAGCTTATCAAATATATGTGGGTATCTAAAAAAATATCTAGTAATTTTCTTTAAATATTAGAGACTCACTTGTAATAATTGTATCATCATTAAAGTTATACATAACTTAGTAAAGCGTGACGTAAAATTTAACCACTCATCATAAAAAGTTAGTAAATGGACAAAAAACTAATAATTCACTAGGTTTTAACTATATCCTTTATGTTACCGACCAATATCACTTAAGGATTATTACTGTATATGACTAAAATTTCTTCAATCTACCAACAGAATAGGAACCATCTGCATCATAAATTGGCTTATCTCCGTATTCTGGACCATACACATTAGAGACCTGGTGGCTCCAACTGCCATAACTCCCGTAATCGTGGTGTGGCCCGTCGTGTGGTCCGTAATGTGGTCCATAATGCGGCCCATGGTGTGGCTCGTGGTCTATTATGATAGGCTCATGGTGTTTCTTCTTCATATAATGAATAAGCCATATCACGAAATGCCATGCTTTAGTTGCAATTATATAGAAAATTATACCGTAGACTATTTTGAGGACGAACAGTTTGGTCGCTGCTACGTAGAAGAAGTGGACTGTGGACAAAGATTAAGTAAATTTGTAAGGGGCCTCAATATTTTTAATATGATATTTTAATTATTTATATTTTCCCACTTTGGTGACTCTTTGAACCTAATCACTACGAGAAAGTGTAGTACGGAGTGTTTTGACACTAACCTATTCAAATGTAACCTTAGTAATTGGTTCAAATTAATCACGTCGTTGACCTTTCCCTACAATAATGTAGATTAAAACATATTACACTTTTGGATTATAAATATTAAATTTTCAAACGGAATTTAAACTTTTATAGCTCGAATAAATGTGCAAATTTGAAGTTTTGAAGTTGAAACTACGAATTTTTGTTTAAAACAGTGAATTTGATGTCTGTTTGTATAACATACGAGTATATAGATTCAATTATAACACACGAGATAATCCTCCTGACACGATTATAATAATAAGATTATCCACCCGACGCTAGCGAATCTTAGAGCAAACTAACAACGTTAAAGCCTACGGAGAAAGATCAAGGAAAAACAATTTAGATATCTATTTATTATTTGCCAAGAACTACTGAAACCAAGACCGTCGTCGTGCACACCGATGTGAGCGGCACGATGATTGTGAGTTTGATTTCCCACTCGAAGTATTGAATTAGCTTTTTACCTCTGGTATGCGAACGAAACAGGGCATGGAGTGTCTTAATACTACGTTCCCTCTGCTTAGTCTGCTTATGATGTATAAAGTATAAAGCTATTTTTTTTTTAAAATAACTGCCAAAAGTCTAGTGTTTTGGAAAGTAATCCAATAAAAATAACAAATTTTTTTTTAAATATTGCCTAAGACAATAAAAAAAATTAAGTATGCTTAAATCTGTTTTTTTTTTTTCAAAAAGATTTAACAGTATTTTCAAATGCATTTCCCATCGAAGCGCATAATTCGGATCATTTATAAAAATGTAATATATAAAAAGCCAATGAAAAAAAATTTATCCCGTATCTTTATCTCTACTATACAAGGTGGAAGAGGCAGCGCTCCTTTTACTGAAACTGCATATAGGGTAAAAATTTCAAACCCAGAATTTAAAAAATTAATCCAGGTACCTCAACAGTTTGGACGTAGGATTTTTTTTTCATATCACGATTTTTATCCATACCTGTATTTGGTGTGACGCACACATAAGTGTACGACGTTGCCGCTTTGACAGATAAGTGTGTGCGTGCCTATGTTATACTTTACAAATGGCGTTTTATTTTAAAACGATAATTTTATTATTTTTTTGTTTGAAAAAATAACTTTTTCATTTTTGGGAATTATTTTTTTTCTGAATTATATTAGGCTTTTATAGAGTGGTTAAAACTGTGGTTTCATTTAAAGTGGTGCTGACAATTCCATCCTGTATAGAAAATCTTAAGATAATTTATTATAATGAATATTAATTATAAGACAGAGAAAAACTGAGAGAAAACCTAATGTCTTTACAAGACACTGTAAGAGAAAACTTAATGTAAAGACACTTCATTCCCCGCGCACAGTTCAATTAATGAGACATTGCGTATTGAGGGACGGAATTCAACGCCGCGCTTCGCCAATCAGAGTGATCATGAATGAGTGATTGGGTCAAATGGAGATTCAATCACAACCGTCACATTTACATACAGATTTTGTGCCAAAATACGCCAAAACGGCCTCTATAAAAACATACCTATTTAATCTTGACTGAAACTATTTATTAGGATTTCCATAAAAATATTGGGAGGATGTTCTGAATGCTTATAATTTGGGCTCAATTCTGGTGTATATTTGGACATGGCTAGAGCCCATGCCATAACCACCATAGCCTTTATTGCGGATACGACGAATGCTATCCCAAGAATTATCTTGTAAAGTCCAACTTTTGCAGCTACCAGAATCGCCAAGTTGGCTGAAATAAATAATAATAAATAAGCTTTTTTTTCATTATTGTATATTTTGATTTAGTAGTTATAAGCTGATTTTTTAAGCTTAGTTTATTACAATTTCTAGGACATCCAAGAAAAAATGAGACGTAAGACATAACAATAGAAAACTAGAGTTCATATTCGATTGGAAAAATTTAATATTTTTTATTCGAATTTGATATTTTTATTCGAGCAAATTACTTAATTGAAAGTAATCTGCAATAATTTCTTTTAACAATTTATTTTTAATGTCTTTTTTATGGACATCATGAACGTAACACATGCCGTATCCGTAACAGAGTAATCAAAAAGAAACTGAACGGTAAGACACTACATTTCTCACTTTTTACCCAGTTTTGAAATTATGTGTGGGGGCGGAACTCAACGCCATACTACTAATTAAAATATCCACGTTTACCCTAGTCATTTTCCACCTGTCTACTACCTTCATTTACTATAATCCCAAAAAGTTTAGTTATAATACCTTGAAATTCATATTCAAATTCAATAACGAATATATATTTAATCCTATATTCCCGGTAGAACTTTATAAAGCTCAACTACCTGAACTTTCAACTCTGCCACTGATATGTGGGATACTCGCCGCTTATTATCCGCCGAGAACTTTTCGTTTTGTATGCAAAATCATAATTTATCTATAAAACTTATAAAATGTAGTTTTATAATAATAATCGTTTACTTTTAAATAATTTTAATAAAAATAATAACTTTTGAGATTTTTTTATCGGCAATACATTGTATATGCGGGATATAGCGGGAAGAGAGGTTCAATTTCACAAGCATCGCTTACAAGCAGACGATCTCTTACTGCACAAGATGCAATAGTGAAGTGGCAGAACTCAACTTTACATTTTACTAAAGAAGTCCACTAGAGTGACTTGAGAGAGTGGGGTCCTTTACCTTATACTGCTATGTCCAAACGATAGATACCCTCGGAGTCCCAATCCCAAAAGAATGTCCAAATAGAATATACATTTTAAAATACACAAAAGAATTTAAGAGCCAAGTACCAACTTTTCACTAAGCTTTGAAAATTACGAAATATCTTTGAATCTGTATAGCCAGCCAGGCCTTTGAGCCTCCGAGTACCTTAAAAATCAAGCAAATTGTACGGAACCATTATCAATACAAAGGCAAGTAAAATTGAAGTTTCCTTTGAACGTAGTACATGCCTGTACTGTAATAAAACATTCGTATGTCGATTTGAATTTTGCAATTTAAGGTATATTTTCAAACTTTTGTTAGCCTTACTTTTTCTGTCATAGGTGGGCACAAAACCTAGAGTTAAGTCACTGCATATCTTTTCGCCTGAATTCGGGACAGCATGTTGACTGGCGGAACTCAACACCGCGCTTCTCTGACCAATACAGAATAATGAACATAATTTTGATATTATTTGTGATATTATTGTCCGTTTAATTCGCGTATATTTTTTCACTAGAGAGAAGAAATGAAAATAATAGAAAATTTAAATAACTATTTCATTTCCTCGAGTGAGGATCGAACCCACAACCAATCGATTTTACAGTCACACTTTGATAAACACTTATAAAAATTATATATAGTAATTATAAAAAGAAACTTACTTAATAATGCATATTTTCCTTTTCCTCTCGCTTCCACTGTGTTTTTATCTTCTATTTCAGCACCATTTATTCTTGTTATAACAAGAACTAGTGAAATTAACACGATGATAGAACTCATATTTACAATATTCATTTTCATGAAATGACTTAACTTTTTGAAGAAAATTAAACTTTTTTCTTTAGTTTAAATTAAATTCGAAATTTTAAATTTTATTTAAATTTATTTTCTTCATATATAGATCTATAACGAGTTACCTCTAAAAAGTCTTAACTTAAAGTGAGTTAGTTCTAGTAGGATTTACTGTAGTGGTATAGGTGATAATAATGTGATAATTGATGTTACGAAGAAAGTGTTATATGTTTTCTAATATAAAATACATTTTACAAATATTATGCAACAGTATGAGTATACACATAGAAAGTTTTTGTAAAAATACGTATAATGCTTTTAAAAAGATAAAGTTTGATTCGGCGATGGTTGTGGGTTCTATTCCAACTAGAGCTTTTCATTTTCCCGCTCTGGTATATCAAGCGTGGCGTTAAGTTTCGCCACCAACACGCAATGTCTAAAATCTTGATGTATGGTGGTTGCGTTGGCTCTGCTATGTGGGTCAAAACATGAAAAAACTAACCAGGTTCTGCTCATGGAAATGAATGATTGTCACATCCCTATTCTGGTAACAAAACAACGCGCTGTCTTGAGTTCGTCCACTCAACGCGATATCTCCAAACTGGGGTGGGAAATGGGGAATGTCTTATATTCCTAATGCAAGCAAGATACGTCGTGAAGTTTAAAAAAAATATCTCAAATAATAATAATTATAAGCTAAAAAAAATCAATTAAATCTATTTTCGTGTGTGACCTAATTCTTATCCTCCCAAAGTACAATGGGGTGTAGGCGTTGCTATTAATGTCGTTAATCACAGCGTTGTTACATCGACCATCAAAATTGATCATTGTGTTATATAGTGATGTAGATTTTATCGATATATCGATTTATAATTTCTATTAATAAATAATAAAAGTTGCGAAAAAGTTAAAAAGTTAACTTAGTAATTAGTTTTAGAAATTTTAATGATAAATTAATTAAATTTTAATGATTAATCTTTATCATCATCATCATCATCATTTCATATCCAAATGTTCTAACTATTAACTTTATTTTTACGAGTGCAATGCGTAAATTCAAATGCGTTTAACTAAATAAAAATTTATAGCTCTAAGCACATTCCATAGCACTTCTAGGACTTGATCTAGAAGAGGGTGTTTTTAATTTTTTCAACTATTTAGTAGGTACTAATGTTTTTGTAGGTTACAAATATCGATAACTTAACAACACTATTTATACATTATTACTCGTAAATCGTAAATGTGAACCGGTCATTATTTAACGATGATTGGCCGGAGTGTTCAGTTATTAGTAAGTACATCGAGTCCGTTGTCAAAGTTTTAATTGGCTTACATTGATACCTATATCAAATCTTAATAATCCGTAGTTCTTAATATTCAATTATTTCAAAGGTTTTTATTTTCCCTATTAGGTATTAGTAAAAGACTGAATGAAAAAAATATTATAATTGTATAAGCGGTGGTTGTGGGTTCCATTTTCACTTAGTGGTATTTTTTTTGTTTCACACTGTATCCCGCTCATAACAAGGTCGGTAGAATGAACCTGGGAAGCTAGAGTTAAGACACTCCGTTCCCATTAAATCATTTCCGTTTCACTTTTCACACACCCCACATGATTATATTGAACAAAAAGGAGACAATAATTTTTAATGAATTTTCATATATTTAAACTTAAAATATTAAGCTTTACTATTTAAATAGTTTTGAAGCTAACTAAAAACTTCCTTGCTCATTACAATAAAAAAGATTTAATTGTAAAATATGATCCTCTTTGCAAAGTTTACGGGCTAAAGTCTTCGTATAGTTAGCTCAGCTTACGTATAATTTTAATTTGCTTAAAGTTCTAGCCAGAGATTTATTCCTCTTACATTTAATTCCTCTTATATCTACTTCTTTGTATCACGACTGTTCATATTTGTAATGTTAGTATAAATACTTAAGCACACCAAAAGAAAGCTTTAGGCGATTAAATATCAAATTTAATTTTCCATGTCATAAATTATCGACCCTCGAACCCATTAGAACACCCGTCATCCATCATAGGCGACGGTACATGAGAATTTGTCAGCTCAAAAAATGCAATTCATCATTCTAAGTGGACGTAACACGGGTTCAAAGCCGGCGGTCCGTGATATTGGAGGATATCTATCGAATGTACTCGTATATTCGTATGTAGGTGATTCTGTAACAAAATGTAAAATAGATTTTTTGATTTATTTTCCAATGGCTACACTTATTAAAAAAATCATTGTTTTATTACAATTTTTACAAAGTTTCTATATATTTACTTATCCAAGTTGACAACTTGTCCAAGGTCCTAACTTGTCCAAGATTCTAATTTGTTAAGGTCCTAACATGTCTAAGTATATACTGGAAGAAGTATCGATTAATTTAGAGAATAAACACTATAATTTTGAATTTAGGGAAAATTTAAAAAAATGTGGGCGCTATATGTAAAAAAATGTCCATTTTTTAGATTCTTGTTTCAGTTGATGGTCAAAATGATGTGACGATAGTGATTTTCCATTTTCGGTCTTAAAGTCCACACAAACAAAATTGTGGGCGACTCCTAGTAGTTACTTATAATACATGTAAATCTTATCCCATAAACTACCTAAAACTAATTTGAACTGTAACACATTGTAATTACAATATTAATAGCGTAAAGCTCTACCCGGCACTGGACATCCTAATTCATTAGACCACCGATTCCCAGATGTCAGCAAGCGTCAGTTTTGACCGCGTAGTATGTAAATTACTGAATAAGCTTTACATGTATTTGACACTGACGTCGAGGATTTTCTCATTTTCTATTGGAGCTTCTTCGTTCTGGATACCAATTTGGTGGAGTGGGACAATGGTAGCTATAAACCGTATTGTGGGTTCGATTCCTATCCGATGCGCTAAGCATATTAAAATTATTCTCAGTATGTGTTTCTCCGTTCTAGTGGATAAATTGCAGCGTATCCTAAGCTTTAAAAAAACACTATGTCTAATTCGGGGAGAAAAAATAAAAAACACAAACAAATAAAAACACCAAAAATAAAATAATACCGACAAATTTTCATTGGATTGTTTATAAATTAAATCCAATAGGAAGTAGGAGAAATATGAGTAAACGATTGAAGTAGCAACGCTTCATCGAAACGTTTCATATTAGCTGCAGCTGGCGTCGGAAATTGGATCCATTTCAAGAAAAACGTCTTTCAATTTCCCCGTAATGTAAATAAGTATAATTAAATAGAATGATTTTACTGCTTCTTTGTGTATTCAACTGGTAAAAGTGGATTTTAAAGTGTTATTTTATTTATATAAGAAATATTTAATTCATAAGTGCTTATAAAATATATTTAAATAAAGAAGATCTTCAAATTGAATTTTGGACATAATACTGTCCTGAGAATATATTATACACTGTCATATTATAACTGATCCTATATGTTGATTGTATTTGAATAATTGGCTGATTCAGAGCTCGTTAAATCAAATAGCATTTGATTATTATGTTACAAAGTGAAATTCATCCTACTCGCTATTGAATACTACATGAAGCTTGAAGCGAAAATAGTCTAGGGGCTGGATGGCGGATTTTCCTTCTGTAATTTTAGTATCGCATAATGGCTCTTCATTATAAGGATTTTTTTATTTTTAACATGAAATTTGGAATTTCTTCCCGGCTCTGCTGGAACTGCTTTCCTTGTCGGTGGTATATTAACACAGTATTTTATATATAAATTTTAACATTTATTTTTATCTCTAGAATCCGGCAGAAAGTGGGGAACGGATTGTCTGAACTAGGTTCCCTCTGAATACAATTGTATACAGGATGTATACAATAACAAGCAACGGTTGGTAAGAAGAATAAAAAATAATATTAAATCAGCTTCACGCTGTACCCCGCACCCAGCAGGATAAACAGAGGGATATTGTACAATATTTACCTCGATCGTCCCCTGTACTATTCCCCATAAGAATAGCTAATCATCATATTCCACGTCACAAACAGTATCATTATATTTAATCATATCTCATTAACGTATTCAAATGCAAAATATTTAGATCAATATAGTGTGTTACATTTAGTATAGTAAATACTTAACCACAACTTAAATTAAACATAATTAGAAAAATAAATGCAACTTCATCTTAGTTATTTTATCTACCACAATAGAGAGTGCTTAATCCCCATTTGGAGGTATCAATAATTTTCATTACCTCGCTCTGGTAGCACGACAAAGCGTGGCGTTAAGTTCCGCCAACTCAACATGCAATGTCTGGAATTCAGACAAAGAAGAAAAGAATGAAATATTTCAATACCAGGTTCGCTCTACCTATTCTGATATACGAGAAAAAATGTAAAACTATAAAAATACAACATTAATTCCAACTGAAATACTGCAGTTCTTATTTCACAGCAAATAAGTAAAAACTGGAGTAAAGTATACTCTAGTTCTAAACCAAATCTCACAGTAACATCATTTCGTACACGAGCACAAGACTCTTAGAGTCTAAGCTTATTAGTACTATTCTACAAATACATTTAAAGGATAGAGGAATGAGGAATGAATTCTACGAACTTGTTTTCTAGAAAATCCTCGGACTTCCTTCGAAGGATTATTTAATATTTATACCTTCTTTCATAGACTTAAAAGGAGTTTTGAAATAAATATACATTTTTATAAAATTTACTTCAAGGTATCCTGGTATTTATGAATTTCTTTTAGAATTTCTCATGGAGAAACGAAAATCATTTAAATATTATCATACCCACGAGTGAGGCACATCTGACCTCAAAAGAAATAAAACGTAAAATCCTTGTAATTAATGTTAACACTTTAAATAGAACTGCATCACGTACAACATTTGTCTTCATTTTAATTACCGTTTCTTTCCTCTTAACTGAGTTCAGAGTTATTTATTATCTAAGCTTAGTCTACTAAAATGTCTGTGTTTATAACATACTAGTTTTTAAATACGGCCTCGCCTGCGTGATAACAATGGAAATAATTACGTCATCCAAAATAAAACAAATGTATATTATTTTACATGTTTATTTAAAAGCCAGTCAAAGGAACTGGCGACATCAGTACCAGGGTATCCTTCTTGATTAGAGCTTTCATGTTCCGGAGGTCCATAGCTATATCCTACAGTGTCATAATTCTGTGGTGCACCATACATAGGTGGTGGTGGCTTCTCCATCTTAGTTTTCATGAAGTATTTCAGTAAAATTCCTCCAACGGAAAAGAGTTTTTGGAAGAACGTCATCATGAGGAAGACGGAAACTGCTTTGAAGATAGCCACCTTTGATAGCACGAAGAGCAAAATCATGCCTGTTGAAATAGAAAAAAATATTTAATACTTTTTAAAGTCATGATCAAATAGTTAAAGTTAATCGAGATAGCTCACATTTTTTTAAAAAGGATTATATTAACATCTTTAATGACATAATTTCAAGCCTGACTATAATATCTAGCAGTCTCTGAGCGACTAAGTACGAAAAAAATGTATGAAAATGCATAATATAAATTAAATTCTTTTAATATAATGCAAATCACAACGTTCTTGTGGGTTTGACATCTTCACTAGCGACGGCAGCTTTTGTTATGGTAAATATGACCCAAATAAAAAGTTTTTTTTAGCATTATTCTACCATTCTCTTGAGGCCGAAATGGCGTTTGACTGTAAACTTAATGTTTGTAGGTTCAATATTCTCCAGGAGGAATTATATTCATTTTTTCCTTCTGATAGTCAAATCGCGGAGTTAAATTCCGCTACTGGTTCACTGGTATTCGTTTATTTTAGCCTTATGTATGTTACATACGTTCATATATCAAACTCCTCCTCCTCGAAACACAACGCGCAGCCGAAAATACTTCAAGTAGAATACAAACATACGATTTACGGGCTACAACTGGTTTTAATATTTAAAAGCTATGTAACTTGATAGTAGTTCATTATATTTTTACATATTAAAAAGATTTTGAAGTCGAGTCCGCTATTCTGTTATATTTTCTTTTCCATTAAGTAGAAATTCTATATAAATTCTTTTTTTTTTTTTTCAATTTAAACTAACTGAACAAAGTGCCTTGGATCCGTTCACAGACTCGTTACCTATGTTTCGTAGAATCGAAACAGAACGTCTTTAATGTCTTTAATTTCTATTTGCCATGTTTTCTGACTTTCAAAGTTTTTCTTCGACCTCTGAAGCACTTTGTACATTTCTTCAAGAACGAACAGGCCAGGAATAGATTTGTAATTAATTTTTACGCGGTAGATGTAGGTGTGAGAAGTAAAATAGGCAGAGAGGACTTGAGAACCTAGTGTAAAGTCACTCCATTTCCATTAAGACACTTTCATTCCCCACTTTTCTCCGAATTCTGGAGGCTCTGCGTGTTGAGAAACTATAGGCACATATTAAAAAAATATTTTTCCGTTGTATAGTCTATTTATCGGGATAGCCTATAGGATATTACTTTACGTTAATATTAGCAATGTAACCCACCATAACTCTTAGTCACAGTCGATATCACCACGTGAGCAAAGCCACCGGTAAAAGTTAGTAGTTTCTAATTCTAACTATAGTTTACCCTAAAAATTATAATTACCAACAACTATATTACTTGATACATTAAAATGACATAAATCGGGAACTAAATCCACATTCATTGTATAAGTCGATAGCACTTACCAATTAATTTCAACGAGCTCTTCTTCTTCTTCGCCCTCGACTCCAAAATAGATAAATCATTGCTCTCCAAGCAATAACAGTAAACAAAGCATAACATTAATATCAAAAGTGTCTTCATGATTTTCACTTAACTTTATTAAAATAAATACTGAAATAAATTGTTTTTTATTTTGCGAAAAATACAGATTTTGGGCTATTTTTTCTGTTATTAAAATATACTATTTTTAAAGTAGAAATTTAACAAGTTTTTAGACTTTTCTTTAATAGTATTTAATATTTTTTTCCAGTAAGTACCTCACACTCCACAGGTGTTTAAATAAATAACGTACGCTTCCAACCCGCACATAATTTGTATGAAACGAGGGAAAAGCCGCCTTTTGTTTTGCCAGTACACAGCAAATTGACTTTTCAACGTTCTATGTGTAACTAATTGTCTTGTTCGTGACGATTTATAAGTTCCTTTGTGCTAACACGAACGCGCTGGGTATGTAGATTTACTTAGTATTCAAATTTTATGCTTTTTAAAAAATTTCTCTTTCTCCACATTATTATTTACGAAAACGAAAGTTATTTTAGTTATTTACATGACAATTGTAGGTTTTCGTTTATGGGAAATTGACTATTTATATTGTCTTTTTGTGTACTTAGTAATATTAAACTGAAGAATTTGTTTGGTTGAACGCGCTAAACTCAGGAATTAAATTCGATGGTTTGAAACAAAAATATTTTTTTTATTAGAAAATCCATTTAACGAGGATTCTGACGTAACCTACTACAGTCAGCCGTTCCACGGTATATACTCGTATCATGTGTCATACACGATTCTTAATTATTTCCATTTAACAAATTTTCACGCTTGAGTAATAAGAAAAACCACAGAATTCCACCGCTTAGAGAAGCGGAGAATGAAGTGTCTCAGCACTAGGTTCACACCGTCTACACGGCGTGAAGCTAAAAGATAAAAACTCAGTAAATCCGACGAACGAAACGAGAAAATTAAGTAAGATTTAGTGAAATCTCAGACCTAAAGTAATAAGTACTTGTAAATTAACAAACTTAGGTCCCGAGCATATTTTAGAGAAGAAAAAGTTGTAGCGAAAAAAGTTTTCATCTTGTTGAATATTAAAGTAGAAAATTGACACGTAGACGGTTTCATTTCAAGATTTCTTATTTTTTCATAAACGACGCTTTTTTAGTGGAAAGCTTTTTAATTGTTTTGTATATTAAGATGAAGGTGGACTAAGCGTTTGGCACTTCTTGGATAAAATATATTATGTGTTGTGCGTGTGCGTGTGTGTTAGTGTGTGTGCGTGTGTGTATTTTTTTTCTTTCGTTGCATATATCCATCAAATTATTTATATATTTTTTATAGTATTCTTAATACAGTCATTGCATACTGAATGCATACATTTCGATATTCCGTTGACTAATCCAAAGTATCATTATCCAATGTTTGATCGTTTGGTTTACGTGACGTTACAATGTAATATGTGGCGTCGTAGCACAGTGTTTAATTGTTAACGTAATAATCGGGGGTTCAAACCCATTAATCCAATAATTATATATATGTCTAAAGTACAATGTTAAGATGTCTTGAAAATTGGACAGGCAGTGGAAAACAGAGTCTTAATATTAAGTCTCTGTTTCCTCTACCCATCCTGCTATGAGAGAAAAAGCGTGAAGCGGCTTTAATGACAACAACTACTTACAACAAATAAAATTTATGTAATAAAAATGTAATATATAAATAATAATAATAATCTATTTTAATAGATAAAATTCCTAAAAATTAGAATAAAAAGGTTACTCTGTAATCGTAATATTTTTAATATGTACAGCGAAGCTTTTGATAATAAAGAAGAAAACTTCATTAAAACAAACAAAGTACTCGTAATTATTAATTTTCTTCTTCATTGTCGTATTTTTATACTTTTATTATCCGACTGGGTTACGTTTTTCTCACGTATCTTGTATGTATGTATGTGTGTAATATTCTTTATTAATTTTCAAGACCACTGTACGGATTTACATAATTGAAGTAAATAACGTTAAAACACTTTTTTTCGAGTAGTGCGACGCGAAGTGGTTTCAAATTAAAGAGCTCAATGAACTATTAGCTATAGCTTTTGCTTTTAATAATTATTTTAAATAATTTATTTTTTTAGCTTCACGCTGGGCAAACCGGACCTAGTCACTCCGTTCTCCATTTTCTAACGATATTTTAGGACATTGTATGTTGAACAGCATAATTACCAGGGTTAAAAATAAATAGTAAATTCTTTTCTACTGGAAATCGAATTCCAATACAATTAAACTCTTCGCCTCACGAGACAATAGCCTCACGCACATAAGCTACTAAAAGGTAATATATTTTTATTACTACCCTACATATAAATAACAATAAATTATTCATGTTGTTTCCGGTCGTAATTGCTTCTACCATTATTTATGTAATCTTTCATCCTGTGAGACATAATGGTCGCATTTCCTTGTCTTTCTTAATATAAAGAAAAAGATATACTATATTTTCGTAAGATATTATACAAGTCGATTTGATAGATCTATGAAATTTCTCCGCTTGTGGAATTTATTATCCCTAGCAGTGAAATAAGTTAACAAGAGGCAGAAAGATTATTACTTATTTGATTTTAAGTTCGTAACAAGAAGAAGTGTCTCGAAAATTGGGCAGAAAGTGGGAAACGGAGTGTCTTATCACCAAATAATTTTCATCTTTTTACCTTCTACATACTAACCTATATGCAGGATACTGATTTAAGTTAAATATGTTCTTTAAATAGAAAATAGAAAATTTTAGCTTTAAACTCTCCATAACGGACTACGGAGTCACGATGTTATAGCCGTCGTATATTTGCTTAATATTTCCCAGCATCCTTGTACAGGTATGGTTTATTACCTGAACTAATAGAGTATATTTTGAAGTAAATTGCTTGCGAAAGGTTACACGAGGTACATCAGGTTAGTTCATCAGACTAGCAAAGTTAAGTGAAATGAAGTGCTGAATTTTGATAGTCCAGGTGTAATAATATTTTTTTCCACATCGTGAAGCTTTATGCTGCTCTTAGTAGGGTATATAGACACTAGGCAGAAATAATCTAGTGCTAAGGCACTCTGGTTACGAGTTCAATTCCCGCTTCGGTGAATTATTTTCATTTTCTCACTCTAGAAAGAAGACAAGCAGCGATGATACGCAATGTCTCGACAATTTGGCGTTGTGTGGAAAACATAAATGGGACACTATGTGAAGTTGAAAAAAAACAAATAAATAAAAAAGTCTAGTCTATACGACAAACTGGCATCCAATAGTTTAGTATGTTCAATATACTCGCACCTGCCTATCCACCACACTATTCACTTGGTTATTTTGTAGAGAAGTTCTTAAAAATACAATAATGTGCTATAAAAAGAATGGAGCGCCTTGATGCCTGCAGCGTATAAAGCCTGCAGTTACTGCGAGTTATTACCGATACGTTCTCTAATGTAGGGTGACCATTTTTAAATTGTAAATGGAAAATAATTAAAGTGCTCTCGCATTCAGGCGTAGACCATTGTTTTCACACTCTTCTCTCATCTTCTTTCTACTCTTCTCTCTTCTTTCAGAGTGGTGACTAATGCTTACAACGTTACGTACGTTACGAATAATGCTTATTTTGAACTATATAAGACTTTGGGACTAATGGCACATTATGTGTCTATTAAAGTAGCCTAAAAAATGTATATGAAAAATGCCGTTTTGGTGATGAGGCAAAGCGCAACGTTAAGTGTCACCACTCAACGCGCAATGCTTCCAGAATTCCAGTTTCATGAGATCGAAGTATCTTAACATTAGGTTCCCAAATTCCCTCTGCCTACGCTTCTATGCGAGCGTGTAAATACAGCGCGGATCTAAAAAAATACCCAAAAGCTATACTAATCCATGGTCACCCTTCCCAAGCTACTACAGTAAAAACTAAATGAAACAACTTTAAACGCTATCAGTAACATGTGCACGGTGGACTCGCTGAGTACCTACTTACGTACTAACACTTTATAACACTTCTAGAATTGGTAGCTTAACTGATAGACGAAATGGCTTTAAGGTTATTTAGCCGTATCATTTAGATCGTTCGACTGTAGAGGCAAAGTTATGTCTAAAGCGCCTTTGCAAGTTTGTAATGATCTTGATTTTTTTTTATTTTGAACATATATTTATAAGACGCGGCGTTGAGTTCCGCAACCCGATACGCAGTGTTTCGAATTGGAAAAGGAACCAGTACAAGAAAATGCTTGAAGTGGTAATAAGTTCATAAAAAATTTAATTCAAAACCAATTTTGCTAACAAAATCGAGACAAGTAGCAGGCCATTCCTCTTTTAACTTTGGCTTATTTACATTGAGTGCACTAAATTTAAATTATATTTATTTAGAAACATTATAACAACGAAATGTAAGCCTTAAACTTTTTAATTACCCAATATTTTTATATACTTACAAATTTTCAATAAAAAATATTGTAAAATATAACTTACACTGGTAAGCATCAGGTCATTGTTTTCCACCATACAACACGCAATACCTTAAGAGTACGGTGGAAAATGAGGAAAGGGAGTGCCTTAATAGGAACGGACTGTCTGAACACTAGGTTCCCAGGTTCTTTCTGCCTACCCTTCTATGTGCGGGATACAGCGTGAACCAAAAATAAGAAACATTATTAAAATATATTCTTATGTAAAAGGAACAAAGTCTACAACTTCCTATCTAATCAATAGTACTCGTACTTCAATCTATGAAGCAACTGACATTATTATTCGGGTTACGTACTCAATGGGACAGGTAAAGAGAATCCCTCGAGATCGAGTTAAGCGTGTTCAATCAATATCTTTATTAAAGCATACATTGGGAGCAGGTTCGATTAGTTTAGGGTTAATTGATGCAATTGCAAATATTACTTTTGTATCATTAAATTTAGATGAAAACATCGTGGTGCAAAGGTGCAAATAGTTTGACATCAAGCCCGACGGTTGTGGGTTCGATCCAAACTCGGGGCAATTAAGTTATTTATAATCATTTCCCGCTGTGGTAGACTAAGCGCGTTGTTGGGTTTAGCCACTCAACAATGTCTCGAAAATTTGGAGAATAGTGAGGAATGTCATATGTCAAATGTTTGACATTTGACACTAGATTCCCATTGCCGAGTCTGCTGTGCGGGAAAAAAGCGTGAGTGGCTTATATAAACGAATAATATGTATCCACTAGTTTATTCTGAAAATTTTCCGAGCCGTCACAGGAGTGCGATTGTAAACGCCAAGGTACTGGGTTCGACTCCTACTAGAATTAATATTTTTATTTCTTCGTTCTGGTGACAAGGCAAAGCGCGGCGTTAAATTGCGCCACTCAACACACATCATCTCGAATTCGAGCGGAAAGTGGACAATCTGTGTAATAATATCAGAGAAAAAGTATAAAGTTTCTTTTTTTAGGCGTTTCTCACTCACTACCATTTCATACATTTAAGTCCATATGAACTATCCGTAATAGCACTATTTAGTATTTCAATATTAATTTAAGGAATTAGTCAGTCTAGACAGTTATATAATCCAAGCTAAGCTAGGAACACTACATTGTGTCTTAAGCGTGGCCCGGCAGACGACACTGGCCGTTCTTGCTGTTTAATACGCAATCAGACACCAAGTTTAGATAAGGAACATTTAAATGAAATAACACAGTTCTATGTAAGATTTTAAATTGTTTTAGTTAAAAAAAGATCTAATTTATAGTTTTGTTTTGTTTTTAGGGTTTCGAATCTTTTAAAGAAAAAAGAAACCATTATAACATTGACAGACAACGCGCTGTCTGACTACATAGCTTAGAACGCTGAAATTTGGCAAGTAAGTTCCTTGGAGAGGATTGGGGAACAAGAGAATTTCTCGAAAATCCTATGGGAACAGGCAAACGTCTACGTTTTATAGTTCACGTAACCGAAGTTACGGGCGGCCACTATTCAAATAAAATAGCATATGTTTATAATTTCCTTTATTTTACAAAAGTATTTACAAAATAAATAACCTTAAGACTAATGATTAATAATTATTATTGATTAATTATATCTTTGGAATAATCTGTTTTACTACAAGTTGGTGATTTATATAATCTGAAAGTCGACTGATTTTTTTTTATTTATTTATTTTTTCGAAATATTCTATATGGAGGCCAGTCGTGGCATAGGGGCTGACTAATAATTTTTCGTCTCACTCTGGTAACGAGGCAAAGTGCACCACTCAACACACAATGCATCAAGAATTCGGCGAAAAGTGGGGAGCGGAGTGTCTTACTCTAGGCTTCCTCTGACTTTTTTTACCTTTTGTAATTCACGCAAACGGAGTCGTGGACTACAAATAGTTTATTATAATAAGACATATTTTTTTGCATCACGCTGCATCCCGCACATAGCAGGATAGGCAGAAGGAACCTGTAAACATACTGTTAAGACACTTCCGTTCTCCATTTTAATACTAATATATTCCATGACTTTCTTTCCTATAAGGTCCATGGGACCCATAGTCATAGTGACCATGTGGCACGTAATACTCCTGCCCGTGTGAGTGGTGGGTCGATTTCTGTTCCTTCATATAACTGATGAACCAACTTAAGAAGTACCCAGCCTTATGCAGCACCACCCAGAAAACGAACGCGTATATGAGCTTTAGTATGAAGAATTTCTTCAGGACCAAATCAGCAACGTAGACTGTAAATATGGAGAAACAAAATATTATACTTTTATTATTATTTTTAAATTAAAAAAATTAACGCTATATCCCACATCTAGCAGGATAGACTGAAGAAATCTAGTGTCAAAGCACTCCGCTCCCTAATCTACGAGCTAATATGACTAAAGTAATTAATTACTTTGAGCTAAATAACTACTTAAACTCATTTAACTGCTATTAAAGTGAATAACTTTGCCAAGAAACAGGGAACATTTAAGTTAATTTTGTTCCTGAAGCGTTAGCTGGGTGTTAGTTTACTCTTTTGTTTTATTTTAAGACTAGTTCTCCACCCACGGTTGCACTCACATGAATAATTATGATTACTTGGTTATTTCTCGTTTTAGCGTATGAGCTAAAAATATGTATCAAATACTTTTTGTATGGACGGGGATAATCGGAGTGTCTTAACACTAGACCCTATTATATACGGAATACAGCGTAAAGCAAAATAAATTATTTTTTAACAAAAATCAAACCGACTTCAAACAATAACTAAAAAAAACATTTTATAATTTTGAAGTCGGTACAACAACGTTACACGCACCACGGCTTTAATTTTAATAATAATTTAACTTTATTTTCAAGTAAAGTTAATATTAAGCTTGTTTTTGCATCTGACGTTGCATTACATAATTACTTAATTCCTAGTGCTTACTTCGTAGACTTTCTCTTACTTGGTGAACTTAATTTCAATTTTCCAGCTTTGGAAGTTCTTAGTTAAATTATGTACGAAACTAACGTGGAAGTCTAATAGTTTTGATTTCAGTAAATAAACAAGAAAAAGGTGGTGGGTTCAATTCCCATTGAATTATTTACAATCTTTCGCCCTAGCAATAAGTCAAAGCACGGCGTTAAATTAAATAAAGTTTTTTTCTTCAAAAATCTTATTAAAAAGTCAAAATTGAAAACTCACCTAGTAAAGCAATTTTTTTCTTCTTTCCTCTAGCTTCAAGTTCATTTTGGGAAGCGTCCACAAACAAACAACAGAAAAGAACTAGAGACAGTATTATATAATTTTTAGACATTATAAGCATTTCCAGAATAAATAAATTTTAAAGTATTTTTAAAAATATTTTTTGTTTTAAATAACCACGTGTATTCAACAGTATGGAATAGATACGTTTGATGTTTATAGTTTTAAAGAAGCCATTCCTTCAGTCCTTTACTAAACGTGTTAATTGAAAGAAAGTGTTTATATTGCACTGTAGTGCTAACAAAGTTACTGTGACAAAAATTTGTAATATCGTTAAAATGGTTCATAGAAGAGAAAATGTTTAAATATTGTGTAATTTTTTGTTGAAATTTTTCTATTATGTATCCACAGGCGACTTTCATTGATCGATGGTTGTGAATACCTCGCTAAAGAATGTTGATTTATGATTCATATCTTTCTCATTTTCTCGCTCTGGCAAAGACAGGGTGTGGCGTTAATTTCCGCCACTGGTGAATGGAGTATATAATATACATAGAAATGTCAAAACATGCAGGATTTTATTTTGGACACAGTACAATTACGCATGCGTATCTTTAGAAAATAGATTTGAATGAAAAATTGTAGAATAGAACAGTTTAAAATTTTTACAGCTTTTTTTTAAATTGAGTTAAGGTCTCGTGGAGCATAGAAAAAATTAAGCTTCTAAGTCAACACAATCAAATGAGCACATCGAGCAAATCGAGCATTTATGCATAGAAACTCGCCGCGTAATCGATCTACAGTTATGGAATTTGGCACAAAGTGAGAACTTATAATGAAAATAAACAAAAAAGTTAAAAAAATATATAAGTATTTCAGAGAACAAAATCATTACAAAATTAGATTTTTTAGTTAATTTCATAAATGAGTGAATATGCTCACAAACTTAAACTTATCAATTTTTACCTATAAATTGTTCTTATCGTTGATCATGAAATTGGAACCGAAGCTACGGTGTACCCCACCGATCTGACTCGCACTTTACCGGTATTTTTAATCTTCACGCTGTTCGCGGGTTCCTTCTATCTAGTCTGGCGGGTACGCAGAGGGAACCTAGTGTTAAGGCTCCGCCTTTGGCCCAATTTTCGAAACATCATGTGTTATGTGGCGAAAATTAACGCCGAGGATTTTGAATTTAATAATATCTTTGAAGCAAATAAAAAATAATAAATAGCTCTTACAATTTTGTTTCTTTATTAAAGTTTTTTTCTTAAAAATGACAACGACTAAGAGCCCCAAGGGCCTAACGTCTGCGGAATATTTGAATTTGAGATATTTTAATTTCACACGGCTTAGAGCTTATCTAACGACAGTCTCGAGGGAAGGCCTTCATTAGCCAGCGGAGCTACTGTCCACAATCCTGTTATAGGATGGCTGGGAGATATTAGATTGTGTATTCCTTTTAGAAAAAATTACTTGAAATATGTTTTTATTTTTGTAAATTCACACTGTATGCTGCACATAGCAGGGTAGGGAGAGGGGACCTGGGAACCTGATGTTAAGAAAAGACGTTCCATTATCCGCCGATATTTTGTGGCATTACATGTTGATTAGCAAAACGCTTTGGCACGATAATGGCGCCAGCATAGGAAATAGAAATATGAAATATTTCATTTTACTTTTTCTACAAAATATTTTCTTTCCAAACTGTGGATACGTGGATTTTTAATGACGAAAAAATAATTGTTTTAATATCTTGGAAGATTAAACTTAAAATTCCAAGTACTAACAACCCACCTGAAAAAACAGCATTAAAAAAAACTAGTCTATTACATAAAATAGAAGTAAACCTAGGTCTGCTTTAAATCACTCAAAGATTTCCTATAAAGAATATTATTTTAATATTATGTATTGCAGGTGAGCGTTCACGAGAGCACTCGCTTCGCTTCGAGTGTTCAAAGTAGTTCTATGTAAATACGATAAACTGGGAAAAGCCATTTATCATTTTAAAAACAATTAAATTTAATTTCCTTGTTCTGGTAATATAGCAAAGCGTGATGCCGTGTCCCGCCACTCAACACGAAATACTTTAACAAAACAGCGCAAAGTGGGCAACGGAAAGTTCGAAAAGGGTACGGAGAGTCTTAACACTAGGTTGCCAGGTATACTCTGCCTTCTCTAATATGTGTGAGATACACTGTAAAGCTAATAAAAAAAGATATTTGAAGACTAGTCAATGCCCACAAGTTTGTTTGTGAAGACTTTAAGACGTAAAATGGAAAATCTCGTTTATTCCCTCCCCCGTAAGAATTTGAAGAATTCAACTTTTAATTGAACTTGTCTCACCCTACACTCTCTTACATACATAGTACATATAAAATTTCAACTATCTAAGTCCAGTAAATTCATCTATGCGTTTTGTGACATAAGACAAAGCGCGGCTTGGAGATCCGTCACTCAAGTAACATACAGTGTCTCGAAAATTGGAAAGATGGAATGTCTTAGCACTAAGGTACCTCTGCCTACCCCTACCTGTGAAAATATAAAAAGAATATCCTTCTTATGGAAATCGAATCCACAACCAACACGTGTAGAGTCAAACAATAAACTGCATCACGTATGAAGCATATATCAAACAAATAAAATAGTCGATTTATCCAAATATTTTCAATATCTATAATTTAATCTTTGGCAACCGCATATTTGGTATTGGTTTAAACTGACAGTATAATTTGTTTCATATATTATTTACAGGTCACTTGTAGGGTTGAAGCTTAAATATTTTACAATCGTAGTGCAGTTGCAACGTAACTGACATACGTATGGTTGTGCATATAAATCGAGTATAGGAAAAATATATAATTTACTTGCTTTTTATTTTACTTTCAGCGAGGAACGAAAAAAACGCAATGTCAACAGACAACGGATTTTGCTTTCTGTTGAATGAATGGCAGAACTCAACGCTGCACTCTACGTTACCAGAATCGGAAAGTGAAATTAATTTAATAAAATTTTTGAATAATATAAATTCTCATCTGTGAGAAAATGTATACCAAGTAAAACATAAAGCTGGTGCATTAAATGTATAAATTACTAAAATATAAAGTTTTGGCAGAAAAGCTTATATTAAACCTTTTCCTTCTTCTCTCCGGTAAACAAATTTTCTTAGTTTACTCACAACTCTGAGTATCACATACTAGGATTGACACGTTTTCATATTTCAATTACTGAAGTTACAGTACACCCCTTTGTTGTGTGTACTGTAACACAAATATCAAACACAAATATCCATTCAATTTTATTTGATCTCGTTATCCAATTATTATAAAACAATAAATATCCTACGTATCATCCTTATTCAAAAAAAAAAGATTCATACAATATGCCAATGGATATCGCTTTAGCTGGTAGAGATAAAAGTCATATCAATTCTATTATTATAAAGCTGTAGAGATTGATTATCTCGGGAACTACTATCGTGCGGGATATGGCGGGAAAAATCTTGAACCCTTCTTGAACCCCAGGATCATTTTGTTGTTCGTGCCATCTTGCGTGGAGGTGTTAAGTTGGAATCTATATCAAATATTCAGGTTTACCTTAAAACACAGGAAAAACAAGCTTTTAAGGCCATACACGATACACGAATTTATGCATCATTTTTGTTGCTTCTTGTATACAATTTGCCCCATGGTGGGTGAATTCTCGCGCTTAACGGTTTTTTTTATTTCTTATAGTTTAGCTGGAATATTATGCTTCTAAATTAGGTTTTCTAGTCTTCAAAATCATACCCTATGTAATTCATAGGCTTTACAGTTAGAATAATATTATTTAAATCGTTTAATGACTCTGAAGAAATTTCTTCAGATTCTTCTTTCGTCTTCTTTCTATTGATTATTATAAAATATCCTGTTCTTATTAGAGGTAGATTGGTTACACATATATAATACACGAAATCTAATAATTTATGTACCCAATCTAATATTCCAATATGTCAACTTTATAAATAGCTTATCTATTATAGTCCAAAATCTCTTTGACAATTCGTCATTCAGAATAAAGGACATGTTCGTATAATGCGGATAAGCCACCCACCCGTTCTGGCTGTCAATATAATAATTATTAATGATAGTAATGACAAGGCACATCTATATAAGTCATAGCATTGTTAGACAAGGTTTAAGAGTTGGTTAATGTTCTGTGATATGGATGAAGAGGTATAAGAGGTCATGTGGGAAGAGTTTTATATAAACGTATATGTTTTTTTAGATAGATTCTAATCAGGTATTCGATAAAATATTTTTGAGCCTCAAGTTTGAGCAGTTCGTGGTCAGGAGTAGACTTTTAATGACTCATTGGCAGTAACAGTCAGTCAGTCTCGTATACTAGTTTCATTTAATATGTGCAATAATCGCGAAGGTAAATATAAATTATAAAGTATACTAGTACGGCCAGTTGTGAAGCAGGGGCACAAGCGTGCCCGAAAACGAAAATATTTTCATTTATGTCGCTCTGGTAACGAGGCAAGCTCGGGAACAAGAAAGGCAGAGGGAACTTGGGAATTAGTGTTGAGACAATCTGTTCACCACTTTCTCCTGAATTTTTAAGATCATTTCCAACTCCTGGAGACATTGCCTGTTGAGTGGCGGAACTCAATGACGCGGTTTGTCTACCAGAGCGAAGAAATAAAAAAAACATTACATCCCAAATGGGAATCGAAGCCACAACCATTACGTTCACAGTCATTGCAACCACGGCCTCACATAAAAATCAAAATCAAAACATCACAAATGTCGATTTTTATATAAAAAAATACACTGGGAAAAGTAAAAATCAACTTATGTTATATCCGCCTTCATGTAACTGATTCGAACGGATGATACTCGCTTTTTTCATGAATAAATTACGCGTTACCCACGAATTTATATCAACACCTAAACAAATGGATATCGTTGGCTGTTTGTATTATATTGATTGTGAATAAAAGAAAATGTTGATAAAAAACAATTTTTAACCCTCTGAATAGTCGGGCTGTACGCGTGATGATAGAGGGTTTGATTATATTTGGGACAAATGTTGATTTAAATCTTTTCTCAGTTTCTCGCATATAGCAGTGTACACGGAGGCAACCTAGTGTTAAGACACTCGCCAAACAACGTGACGTCGAGGCAAAGAGCGGCGTTGAGTACCGCCACTCAACACACAATGCGTCCAGAATTCGGCGGAAACTATGGAAGAGTCTTAACACTAGGTTCCCTCTGCCTATTCTACTTTATGCGGGATACAACGTGAATCTGAAAAAAAAACAATAAATAAAATTATACAAAAATTCAACGAACGTCTGTCGTCGTAAATTTACTTATAAATCCACATTCATATCGTCACATCACCAATCTAGCTCATATTTCACTGGAATAACCATTTTTTTAGCAAAATCCTAGGATTTTTCCAGGCTGAAAAATCCGCGGTTATATACATGTCACACTAATACCATTTCAGTACGTGTGACATGTCGATCGCGTCAACCACGTAATAATTATTGACAAGTGAACATTCTCGTCCAAATGCAAATGTATTATGTTTCAATGGACAGTTATTATGAGATATACGGGCATTTTCAGTAGATTTTAATTTTTCAATAATACCCTCGTAAAAAATGGTACAGCATCTGGCTGCAATGTGATGGTTGTGGGTTCCTACTCCGAGGAAAACTAATAATTTTATTTCTTCGCTCAGTTCTGCCACTAGACTCCAGAATTCGGCGAAAAAGTGGGGAACGGAGTGGCTTAACACTAGGATCCTTCTGCCTACTCTGCTATATGCGGGATACAGCGTGAAGCTGATGAATGATTATTTTTAGCAGCTTTCCCTTTTTCCGCATAATAGGATGAGAACCTAGTGTTAAGTTGCTCCATTCCGAACCCGCCCACCCTTTGGTACATTGCGTGTTGACCTTGACGGTGGAACTACGCAGCACTGGTCTACCACTGAGAGGTAATAATAATTTAAATAGATATAACAAGAAATCCTCCCAGAACAGATGGAATACGCAAACCTGTCTTTTAAAGTTAGGTGCGGGCTCACTGGGTTACAATGACTTCACAATGAGAAAACTTTTTTTTAGCTTCACACACATAGCAAGGTAAGGTATGCAGAAAGAACCTAGGAACCTAGAGGCACTTCGTTCCACTTTAAGAGACTTCCGTTTCCCATTTTTTGGAACGTTGCGTGTTGAGTGGCGGAACTCAATGCCGCTCTCAGCCTCGTGACGGTCGACGACGCCCTCGTGACAGTCGGGAGCCAAAAATAGTTTATTCATTGTAATATCCGTACCACACAATATAGGCCACTTTCACACTAACTGTCTCATATATATGGGAATAAACGGCATTGATAGTGTGTATTGCGGCAATACTATTTTGTATGGAAAGCCTATGTCATTCAAAATTAGGTTACGTTACTACAGCGACTTTGGTATTGCCACTATTGTATATACTGTGATTACATTTTGAAATTGAAGTTATTTGTTGGTTTGAAAGTTATCAATATAAGAATTATTATATATGTAAACACTTTTTTTGCTTTACGCGTTGTCCCTAGCAGAGTATGAAGAGAACAGTGCGTCAACCGTCTTGGCATACCTCTTATTATGAGCACTAGCGGCGTTAGGGTAGGGCGAGCCTGGGCGACCGCCCAGAGGCGCCGGATAAAAAGGGCGCCGTAGACGCCCTTTAGGGCGCTTTGAGCAAAGATGTCTTAAAATGGTCTAAGATTTTAAAAAAAACAAAGTCACCGTCATCTTTGATATCTAAAAAAAAAAAAACGAAGTCATTCATCGTCGTCTGTGATATCTAAAAAAAAACAATGTCATCGTCATTGAAATATTTATCAACTTTGAAAATAAAATTGCAGAAAACATAGACATTGAATGCCTAATAAAAGAGTTCGCAGATAAGAGAAGTGAAATTTTATTAGTTTTTGTAATTTTTTTTAAATACATGGTTATTTCGTTGTACTCATTCCCTGTTTTGTATATTATTGTAATGTAGTTAGGGGGCGCCGAAAAAATTTCGCCCAGGGCGCCGGTTGTGCTAAAACCGGCCCTGATTATGAGGTTGATGGATGATGGAAACTTGGGAAGCAATTTTCTTTTTCAAGAGAATTGAAATGACATATATTATTTTTTAATACGTAACTTGTATCCCGCACAAATGAATCCCGCAGAATAGGCAGAGCAAACCCAGTGTTAAGACACTCCGTTCCCATTAAGATACTACCATTGCCAATTAATTACTTTCTCAACTTGAATTGAAGAATTGACAAATATCTGAGAATCATCAAAAATTGATACATTTTTTATTTTTTTATTTTCCTTCAAGCACAAAATACCTGGGAAATTCTCTAAAAGTAGTGATTTATTAGTAGATTTCGCAATGTGACATTGCAGCGTTTAACTGCAAACGGGGTGGTTGTGGGTTCGATGCCTAGTCCGGACAATAAATTATTATTTAATATTATTTTTAAGCTAAGAAAAAAGTAAGCATAAAATATATTTTATGCTGCCTTTATAATACCCAAGAAGTCAGGAATCAGGGCGGGTCGCTAGTAGGTATCTTCATAAATATTGGTATCTCGTTCAGTGCGGCGTATCTGTGTAATCTGTTTCAATTTAGCACCAACATCGTGTGAATCTTTATCTAATTGACGTTCTGAGAAATATATCTTTCCGCTTATTATGGATACGTTACATTACGTTAGGGATTTTTAGATATTTATTTATTTATTTATTTCGTCACATTTTCTCTCGCAGATGGCAGGCAGAGGGAACTCAGTGTTAATTCATTCCGTTGTCTACTTTTTGCAATTTTTAAGACATTGCGTAGTCAGTAGCGGAACTCAACGCCGCCCTTTATCTATTAATTATAGAACCTGTTACAGATGTTATTTAATTATGTTTTAATCTAATATATAAAAATTATGTCTGTCAATATAAAATTTAAAGTAACTATAAATATAATGGTAGATAAAGCTTAGTACTCTCTCTATAAGAATATTGAAAGGCAAACATTTTTAAATATTGTTTCTAAATTTCTAAATAAAATGAGTATAATATAGCGTGTAAATAAACGGCGCACATTATCTAAATAAATAATATTTAAAATTTAAACAATTTCACCAAAAAAAAAATAATATTGCCAACTTCGCCACAATAGATTTAATATAACAAATTCCAATCCATAGATAACCTTGTTATCTACCTTTTGGCTCGATTTCCAACGGATCACTATTTCCGTATTCCGAAATTGCCATTCAGGTGACCGCCCAATCTCTGATTTAATTATCGAAGATCCACCCGCCCCTTGGAATAAACGTTTCAATTTTACCTTCTACTTTGAATATTGTATGTTACATTTATATCTATTTATGAAAATAGTTATATTACTTTTTAACTTTCTATAATACTGAAAGTTTTGAATTTTTTTATATGGCAGTGTAGATTGAAAAATATCAAGTTCCCTCTGTCTGACCCTGCTATGTAAGGGATAAATCGTGAAGTAGTAATACCAGGTTTTTTTAAAAAAAAAGTAAAATATTGTATACTAGCGGACGCGCGCAGCTTCGCTTGTATTTAGGGGTGAATTCTAATAACCCATGAAACATGTGTTCAATGAAATATTTTTAAGAGTCTAAATTTCAAATTTTATAAAAATCGGTGGCTATTTAAGAATTTTTCCATACAAACTTTCAACCCCTTATTTGCACCCTTAGGGGGAGAATTCTAGAAAACGATGAAACACGTGTTCAATTAAATATTTTCAAAAATCTAAATTTCAAATTTTATAAAAATCGGTGAAGATTTAATTTTTTTCCATACAAACTTTGAACCTCTATTTGACCCCTTTAGGGTTAAAATTTTTCAAAATCTCTTCTTAGTGGATGTCCAGATTATGAAATTAAACATCTGTCCAAATTTCACGTTTCTACGCACAGCGGTTACGGCTGTGCGCGCGTCTTACCTCAGTCAGTGAGGACAAGTCCTTTTATATATATAGATTAGTTCATATATGCTTCACCCATCCTTCTGGTAATTTATAAATACCATGACGAATAACATTAACCATCGCTACTGAACCATTTTAAAACTTCTTATATTTTGTTAAAGTGCTGCTCTGTGAGCGCGTTCCTCTGATAGTCCTGGCATGGCATGGCATGGCACCAGGACGTACGGAACAAGCGGAAGGATATCTCATAAGAATTTGTTAATTAATGAGATTTCAAGGTGTCTTTCACTAGTTAGGCTAGTTAATATATTAATTGGGATGTAATAATTCTAAAATTGTCAGCAAATCTTCTTCTTCGGGTACGTAATACGTGATCATTGAAAGATAAAAGACAAAGACGATAGTTTTTGACAAACTCAACATGTATGTTGTCGCGTCCTGTCAGATGAACAAAATGGCCCTTCCCTTAGTTAATCTATCTCTATATATCTTACTTAATTCTATCGAAACTCATGCATGCACTTGCATATGCAAGTTACCTTATTAACGATGTTCATCCATTTAATAAATATAATTAATTAATTTTAAAAATTATTAGACGGGACAACAATCAACATGAGTACTGTCAGTCACTAAAAGCACCAATAACGTTCTAACTATTATCCGATACAGCTATCCAAATTAAAGTAAACACCTAATTAGCTAAGGTAAATATGCAATATCGTGTCTAAATCAACACACCATTAATTAATCAATTAATCATCACCATCATTAACGCTGTCATCGCACATGTGGAACCTACTAATTGGACATGGTCGTTGTGGGCTTAAGGCTAAGTCAATAAGTATATATTTCGGTGGCCTACCTAAATAGCTAGATTATTTAAGCTTTGTATCCTGCATATATCAAGGTAAGCAGAGGGAACCTATTATTAACCCTCCGTCGTCCACGTGACGTAAGTGACGGAACTCAATGCTGCTTATTGTCCTGTTTCCATGCATAACGAGGAAATTAAAATAATTGAATTCCCCGAATGGAAATTGAAGCCACAACCTTCGCATTTACAGTTTAGCCGCAACGGTCTAACAATGAGTGAATTACTGTCCAATTTCTTCTCATTCTTCATTCTGTTCAACTAGCGATATTGCATTGCAGATTCGAATCCAAGGAAGCAAGCAAATCATATAACATAATAAAAAAACGTATATGAATATATTTCTAAATATATTCCTAACTAATGGACCTGTACGCGGCTACGCCCGCTTGAACTATACGAATATTTATTAAATATATTTATGAAATTATTTTCAGTTTTCAATAGAGAGATGCGTTAAGCAAGCTCATTTTGGGTGACGTTTTCTAACCACAAACTTTGCAAATCGTTGCGTGGCAACGACGGTTGTTATTAACATGGCAGAATAAATTGCATGTCAAATTAATAAGTATTTTAATATGAAAAAATGAGAAAAAAGTATCCTATGTTCATCCCCAGACCCTCAAGTATCTCTATATGAGTATTTTATCACTATTAAATTAGCGGTTTGGCCCTGATTGCGTAAAAGACAGACAGACAGACAGACAGAGTTACTTTCGAATTTATAATATAGGTATGGATATCAAAACAGAATCCATTATGTTGGCTATGTTGCTTACATTATGTAAGTACTAAGTATAAAATCCAATGACGTCCACATAACATGCCGTCTAGAAAAATATTCCTCGTGCCTTCGTGAACACGCGTCGCATGACTAAGTGGTATTGGTACCAGGTTTAATTTGATTTATCGGCACCCTTGTAGTGTAGTCTTAGGTATAGGGACTTCAATGGTAGTAACTTTATAGTGTATCTACTATATTGTATTTAAAACCTTTATAATTAAAATGTAGAAAGAATTTATTACAACCGTATCTTAAGCAGCAATATTTTTGACAAAGAATAATAAAAATTTACTCAGTACTTACCCATGTCTCCAGAATTCGGCGAAAAGCGAGGAACGGAAGTGTCTTAATGGAACGGACTATCTTAATTCCCCAGGCCGCTTTTCCTGGATACGACGTGAACCTAAAAAAAGAGAATTATTATAAAAAGCTAGTAAAGTTACTTAAAAGAAATAAATACAATAGAAATAAAGTCATACTTATAACATAGTATAGAATTGTAAATTTCTACAGCTAAATGTCACTGTAACTCGAAACCAATTAAATTGCTCCCAGTGAAAGATGGACGCCGTTAGCCTCAATTAGTGATCAAAATACATTATTTACGTCATTCAAAGTTAAATTGTATTTTTTTATATTAATTAACATTTAAGGAGGCCAGTCGTGGTGCAGGGCACAAAAAATGGAAGTCGTTGGTTCGATTCCCACTCGAAGACATCAAATATTTAATATTTTCATATCTTCGCTCTGGTAACGAGGCAAAGCGCGACGTTTACTTCCGTTATTAAGCACGCAATGCCTGCAGAATTCGGAATTCGCGGAAAGTGGGAAACAGAAGTGTCTTAATGGGACCGGGATGTCTTAACACTAGGTTTCTTTGTGTTATTAACTTCACGCTCTTCACTTCAGCTTCACAAAACTGATAACCTCTGATTTCTAAGTCGGTTAAAAACATTGACATTAAACGGACTACCATCGCGTACCAGAATTATTGGTATTTAGTACCGCAAACTACTGGTACTTATATATATATAGAAAAATCATACATAATAATATATCTTAGTACTTGACAACATTAAAAGTTGTACCCAAGAGTAACATACTCGTAAAGTAGGTATCGAATGAAACGGTTCAAATGTTTAAGACACTACAGAGAGTCGTGGTCGATACGCTATTTATTTAACCTGGCTTAGCTTCTTTATAGTTTTGGAACTTATATACGTATATGTAATTGTATTTTATAGTTATTTTTTTAGGGTTTCGTATCTCAAAAGGTAAAAATGGATATTATAGGATTTTATTTTTGTACATTTGTCCCATCTGTCAATATCATTTATCTCGAGATCTCATAGAGGTATCAAACTGAAATTATTATGAAAGGTAAAGGTCTACGGTCCCGTAGAGCACAGAAAAAATTAAGCATCTAAGTCAACGTAATCAAAAGATGCTCGTAGCATTTATGTATTAATTTCCTTGTATTTTCTATGAAATTCGCGTAATCAAAACCTATCTTACAGGGTACTTCCCGTGCACCGTGGATAAGTGTAGTTATGAAATTTGTCATGAAATTAGAACTTACAATAGAAATAAAGTGAAAAATCCGTCAAGTGAAAAGTTATAGGTATTTCATAGAAAAAAAATCATTACAAACTTATACTTGTAGTTAATTTCATACAAAATGAATTTAACTTATACAAGATGAATTAAACTTAGATTTGTCAATTTTTATCAGTTGCCTTACTTCTCGTTGACCTACAATCCTGAAATTACTGTGGTAGCCTGGGTGGGCGAGTCCAACTCGCATTTAACCGGTTCTTTTATCTTCACGCTCTATCCCGCATATAGCGGGTAGGTTGAGAGAAACTAATGTTAAAACACTCCATTGTCTAAGCAATGCCCTATTGAGACGTTGTGTGTTGAATGTCGTAACTCAACGGGCACTAGGCACTAGTGGGGAAAATTAAAATAATTCATTGCTCCTAGAAAGCATCGAACCCACAATCATCGCGTTAACAGGCAGGTAAATGTCATTAAATAACTAGTGGAAACTAAAATATTTCATCTCACATAATATAACTTCCACAGTAATTTTAGCTGTAAAATAAATTTTGATTTAAGTGTCCCCGCGGCGTCGCTACGTTGTTCCTTGCATTCACTACGTACTCGTAGGTACTGGTTATTTCGTGAGGTAATTTCGTGAAATATTTTACTCGTACTACATGTATTCTATACAGGGTGGAATTGACAGCGCCACTTTAAATGAAACCACAGTTTTAACTACTCTTTAAAAGCCTAATATAATTCGGAAAAAAAATAATTCTCAAAAATGAAAAAGTTTTTTTTTCAAACAAAATAAATAATAAAATTATCGTTTTAAAATAAAACGCCATTTGTAAAGTATAACATAGGCACCCACACACTTACCTGTCAAAGCGGCAACGTCGCATACGTATGTGTGCGTGACACGAAATACAGGTATGGATAAAAATCGTGAAATGAAAAAAAAATCCTACGTCCAAACCGTTGAGGTACCTTGATTATTTTTTTTAGCTCTGGGTTTGAAATATTTTACCCTATATGCAGTTTCAGTAAAAGAAGCGCTGCCTCTTCCACCCTGTATATATTCTAGATTTTTTTAATAAAAAATCCTACTTATATTAAAAACATGAATGTTTATGAAGTTGGACACAGACTACAAATAACGTAAATAAATTATTTTTTAACAAAAAACAAACCGTCATCAAACAATAAGCTAAAAAGTAAAAAAAAATTACTTAACATAAAGCAAGACGTTCTTTTATTTTGTTAAAAAAAAATATTAAAGAAAGATTTTATAATTTTGAAGTCGGTGCCAAGTAAAACAAACAGGCTTAGTAATTAGATATTGTAGTAAGGGTGTTATAGTATTAGCTTGATGGATTATAGCATTTACCATTAGGTGACCCGTACGCTCGTTACTTTGCCTTTTCCATAAAAATAATACAGCAAAAATTTCATTTTCACTAAAATAAGTTTCACTAAATAACATCAAATGGATCTTAATAGCCGCTACTTTCCTTAAAGTGTTATTGAACTAAACTACTTGAAATGCTTGGGGCACCGGAACTCGAGTGCAACGATAGCATCTTTCTGAATACCAAATTTCAAAAGGATATTAGAAAATAAATTGGTTTTCTGTGAAAATATTTGTATTATATAATTCAGCTTATTAGTTTTTCGCTTTCTGAATTCCTAATTTAAGTCAAGGTGTTAGCACGAAGAAATGAAATAATCATTCATTTCCATGAGTGGGAATCGAACCCGCAACCGTCGCGTTACAGTCACGCCTCACGCAGTCACTCTTGTGCCATTACAGCCGTTAAACTTAATTTAAACATAGAACTATAATTTAAACATAATCATTCCCACGAGTGGACATCAAACCCGCATCAACAAACTTTTAAGTAAAAGTTTAAAATTTACATTATTTAATAAATAAACGTAACATTGATATTGATGACGTCGACGATGACGTCTTGGCGTAGGGGCACAAGCGTAGGACGGTAGTCGGTTCGATCGCACTCGGGGGGATTGAAATATTTAATATTGAGCTCATTCCGCCACTCAACACGCAATGCCTCTTGAATTCGTCAGAAAGTGGGGAATGGGATTTTAATGGGAAACGAAGTATCTTAACTCTAAGTTCCCTGGTTGCCTCTTTCTACTCTGGTATGTGCGGTATACAGCGTGAAGCTAAAAAAAATTAAATGTTAAATAAAAAAACATCAAATCAATATTAAGAGATTATTTTAAACGAACCATTAGGATATGTTCTAGAACTAGGTACAGATACAGTGTTGTCTATATCTTAGATATTTTACCACAATCGATCATCAAACCAGCAACAAACTCGGTCCAAAGTTCACCCATTAAGATAATTCGATGCTTGCAAATAGGTCAGCGAGATCCGATAATGCAGGCCTTAGGGGACTTGCGGGTGCATTTCGAAATTTAGTTATACGAGTATCGACAGTTTGTCAAACTTGTATCGATAGTTGCTTTTATTTAACTGGAATTTTCTGTGGGGGTATTGTTTATTCATTTTTTTTTAGCTACGCGCTGATCTCGCGTATAACAGGACTGGATAAGGGAACCTAGTGTCAAGACACTTTCATTTTGGACTTTATATCCGAATGTGAGACATTATACGTTGATTGGCAGAACTGTTTATTTTTTTTAATATCTTCGTTTCCCCAGCATAGAGGGTTGCAGTTCAGTTTTATTTGCTGATCTACATTAAAACTCTAATACCATTCTTAGCCGAAAATAAGAATACCGTATTTTCAAAAAATTTTTATTTCGCTTGATATTCTATTAATGGTATATGTCATAAAATAAAAGCTCGCATGGCATGGTAAGTGGAATTGAGTGGCGGAGATTAACGCTTCACTTTGTCTTGTCAGAGCGTATTAGTAATTATAACAACCATTTCGCTTATAGACACCACTTGCACTAATCAGGCTGTATTTTTAATAGATACCTACCATACCATTAAAACTTAACCTTAAATTTACAATTCATAGAAAATTTTAAAAATATTTTATTACGCTCCCACTAATTTTCAACATACAGAAGGTGTAGTATAATTTAGTGTAGTGGGTGCACCTGCATGATAATACCCTCACGGACACTAGAGCTTCGTGAGAAAACTTTCTCAAGTTGGTACTAGGGTGACAATTATTAAAAGTGAACTGGATATATAAGAAATATATAGGAATTAAAACTATTATAACATAAAATATTTTTTACCGCATAGCAAAGTAAACAGAGCTAGTGTTAATACTTTTCCTTCCACACTTTTCGGAAAATTTTTGCGAGTGGTAGAACTCGACGTCGCTTTGACACTTTGTCTACTAGACAAAAAAAAATTTTTTTTTACTTCACACTGTATGCCACACATATGAGTGTAAACAGAAGGAAAGGAAAGTGAGTAGTGCTAAGACACTCCGTTCTCCATTAAAACACTTATGTTTCCAAGTCACCGCTAGATGCCTAATTACCAGAGAGCCTGCGTTGTTGCCCAATTACCAGAGTGAAGAAATGAAAATATTAAATATAGATATTCTACCATAAAAATAAAAAACATTATGTCGAATAAAATGAGCTGCTATAAATCACGTCCATTGAAAAAGCTGGGCTTACATTTTCTGGCAGACTGACAATTGTACACCTAGAAAAAGGACAACGAGGGCATAACTACTATATTATGAATAAAAATATATGATTATAAATATATAATAATATAAATATATATGATTTCTAATCTCCATTTTTTTAGTGTCACGCTGAATATTATGACACTCCGTTCACCACTTTATGCATAAATACTTGTACTTTTGACTTAAAAGCTTTCAAACTATTCAGGGATGGGCAAATGGGCACGGACCACAAGGCCCATCCTACTGTTACGCCCCTGGTCGCATATAAATGCTATGAATAGGTAATATATTTGTTGGTATTATGACAATAATCCTCAAAACTAAACAGAATTGATCACGACAGTGCCACGTAACGCAAAAGATTTTCTTCACCAGAATTCCTTTAAAACGAGACGGACTAGAAATCAGTATTGCTATAATTTAGAATTGCAATTTATAAATATGTGAGGGTCTTACTGTCAACAATAGTACATGTTAGTTGTTCATACGGAGTAAAGATTTTTTTTTATTTTCTCGCTCTCGTAACATCAACAACAAAACACGGCGTTGAGTTTCGCCACTTACCACGCAATGGAGAGCCTGGACAATAAGTTTGTTCCGACTGCTTGGCGGAATAAAACGCGAAACTACAAAAAGATTCTAAGAAAACTGCAATAAGATAAAAGTGAATCCCATAATATAATTCTCAATCTAGCATAAAATATGTTAAGTAAAATATATGAAGTACCCGCAAACATATATCTTGAAGTTTAAATTGAATTTTACAATTTTAAATTGAAATGAAGATGTATCGGTATGGCAGACACGACATCTTGTTACAGTTTGCTAATTCAATCAGCATTTCTAACATTTTTCCACACGCCACGTCTTTGAGAAAACTTGGAGGTTTAATTTATTTATTATACTTGTATTACGTATTTTTCTTATATTTTTATAAAATTGTCTTATATATGGTTGTATATTTATATAAATACCATCATGGCACAATTAAAATATGAATTCCTAAGCGGTTATGAGTGGAGTGGAAATCGAACCCACGTCCTGTAAAGCTTACAGTCGCACGCTCGTTCCTCTACACCTCGACTGGACTTATATATATATGGACTGGAAATTATATATATCAGAGGGATCGAAATTAACACATATTGTTCGAACTAAGCGATGTTCACTTTAATGACATATTGATTGGTATGTAGATGAATTCCTCTGTGAGCTAAAGGACAGGTTAAGCAGGTAGTAATATGTAGTTGCTTACTTTACCATATTGAAACGTTATTTTAAACTATCAAACAACGACGGTTTAGCAATGGTAGATGTAATAAACTTATAGATGTTAAGAACCGTGTAAGGAATATTTTTTTTATAAGAAAAAACTTAATAACCTTAATTTATTGTTCCTCTTTCACATATACACACCTCTAACACTTTACACAGCACACTTAACACTGTTTCTATATAACACTTTACACTTATACACGCTTTAAACCGCATAGTTCCCACAATGACACTGATTTTAAATACTTGAACACCGTCACAATTTTACACCTTACGAGAGGCAGAATAACGACGTACTGACACAATCCATCAAAAACGTCACTTTGTATAGCCGTTTATCTTCCTCTTTTATAAATAATTATGTGGGTATTATTATTTTATTTTCTATAAAATACCTTCCAACTGACAATTGTCTTACAATTATTCGGACCTTTCTGTAATACCTACGAGTAGATTTAGGCTGATCTAATGGCACTCTGCCATCACTAAACTTAAAAAGCCTGGGGGCTGAAGAATAAGAAGCTATTTTACCCCGGGTGCGGGTGCAGAACGAGGAAGGGACATCTCTCGTTCTATTTTACGTAATTACCTATTTTCTATAATAAATCTATACAACGTTCAACTTCACCGATATTATCTACGATTCGACTTCGTGAATGAGGCGTGTGCGATGTTTTTGCGTCATTCTTAACAAAGATTGAAGATAAAAACACTGTATATTTAAATGTTAAATTATATGTTAAACCAATATCTTAAAAGGTAAACGTTAAGCTTTCATTATACGAAACTAACGTTATATGCATCTCAAACTCTCTAGACAAAGCTTAAAACTTCAAACATCTTAAAGTAACTGATACCGTTGTACCAACATTATGTCGCGCGTCTCTCTTGTGTACTTCATTTTAATTACTCAGCTGTTACGCGTGTAACTTGTTAAGGAAATGCATATAATGCTTCAGCTTCACGCTCTATCCCGCACACAACAGGGTTGGTAAAGGCATTCTGGAGGCATTCCGTGTTGAGTGGCAGTGGCGCTTTATCTTGCCAGTAAAAATAATTATTGATGATTTGGGGTTGAAACTACAAACCAAAAGATAAAAGATGCCGAAACAATTTGTCTTTTAGTTTAGTTTAATTTTACATTAATTAGAGTAGTTTTTCTTACCGTATAAGTATATTTTACACATAATTAGTGTTGCTAAGCAGTTTAATTAATTGATTTATTTAGCGGGAATAGATAGAGAAGCTTAGAGATGGTCTACTCTCCACTTTTAATAAATAAAAGGTGAATTTGGGATATACATATTTTTTAATAATATTTTATTTTTTAAACGATCGTTTCATCAATTGAATACCTAGTGATGTGAAGTTCACATTTTCAATAATTAACCCACACTTTTGGAGGTTTTATGTAGTAAATTTTTATTCGTGCACCGCTGTACTGACAGCAGTTTAAAATTAATGGTAAATAATTAATAGCAATTATATATAACGCGGGTTGGCACGCTCGAATCGCTATAAATTAAGAACTGAACTGAACTATATCGCAGGTTCGAATTCACCGGTTTCGCGGTTTTAAATCTTATTATACAATTACATACAGAACATTTATCATTTAAGTGAATAATTTAAAATGAAATTTAACATTTTCAATTAAAAACATTACCATTAATCACAAGATTCATTCAATTCAATTCAATATTCATTCAATACTTCCTCAATTTCGTCGTGTTGTGTTGAGTGGTAGAACTTAATGCCGGGTTTTTTGCCTTGGTGCCAGAATGAAGAAATAAAAATATTAGTAAATAATAATTCATTCTCTCGAATGAATGAATGAAGTGGGGAATGAACCCACAACCGTGGCGTTACAGTCAAATCCTAGTGCCCCATGCACCATGACTGCTTTTTGATATAATAAGACAAAGAACTACGAACTAAGTTCTTCGTTTTATAGGTGAAGGTCACTATTTTGCTCCTAGATCACTTTTAAAAAGGCGGATCCATTTAAAAACCAACACAGAAATAACGATATTTATTTATTGCAATAGAAAAATCAACACATTTATAAAGACTAAAAATTTCAAAGCTCTTTTACAATTTTCAACGAAATGGATCGCAGTCGAACATTGACGCGTATATTTTTAAGCAAAGTGGTAACATTTTAAGCTAAATCCTGATAGATGACTCGGGAAATACAAATACCGTATATAAAGTGTACGTCAATGTGTCAACAATTTAAAGCCTCACGCAGAGATGTGAATTAGTATTAAACTGACATTAAATCGTGAAACATGTACTTAATGTGAAAGTGTGAAAGTAATTAAAGTCTTCTAATAGCTAATATAGTGAATGTAATATATAAAAAAAATCGGCGGAACTCAACGCCGTGGTTTGCCTGGAAACCAGAGCGAATATTTATTTCCCCGACTAGGGATCGTCGATTTAACGATTAATTACCTACAAGTTACTACGTTAATTACATAGCGAAATGCCTCTATTATACATAAACATGAATAATTAGCCCTCGAGAGTAACCATTCGTCAGTTTCAAAGGGTTAATGACAGTATTAGTTTGATTTATTCACTTCTTCACTTTCATTAGGTAATATTGTATTTTAGTTTATAATTATAGCAATTATTTATATTGTGTAGAGTGTAAACGAAGGCTAGTGGTGGCGCAGGAGCACAAAGTGTGGCTATAACTATATAATGGTTGTGGGTTCGATCCCCACTTAAGGAGATGAAATAAGTATTTATTTAAATTTATATTTTCATTTCTTCGCTCTTGTGTCGTGACAAAGCCCGAAATATGTTCAAGGTGTTAGACATTTTCCATTGATATGTTAAAATGAAAGATCTGGAGTGACGAAGAATTACGTTATTGATTATTTTATTTATCAGCTTCAGGGTGTATCAAGCACATAACAGGGTAAGCAGTTAACCTAGTGTGAAGACACTCCGTTTTCCAATTTCCGACGAATTTTTCAAGGCGTTGCGTGTTAAGTGGCGCAACCCAACGCCGGGCTTTTGGTTTTGGTGCCAGAGCAATGAAAATATTAATAAATAATAAATTATTCATCTGAGTGGGGACCGAACCCACAGCCGTCGTGTTACCGTTACACTCTTGTGACCTATATCCACATACCTAGGTACTTACATAATATTATGAAGCTCTCTAACGACATTTCGAGATTTCATATCTAATGGCTCTTAGACTAATGACTATGTCTAAACTCTAAATCAATAATTAATCTTGACGTGACGAATTAAATTAGGGTTATTTTTTTATATAAATTATGCCATCTATATAAAAATATAACTTTACTCTAAGGACGGTTTAGTATTTTGTGTTTTTTCGCTTAACGCTGTATCCCGGCAGCACATTGTAGGATAGGCAGAGGGAACCTAGTGTAAACACACTCCGTTCCCACTCAGACATTTTCGTTTCTCACTTTCCACCGAAATCTGGATTGCGTGTTAAGTGGCAGAGATACCAGAATGAGGAAATGAAAATAGTATTTCATTTCCGCCGAGGGGAATCGAACCCACAACATATCACGTTTACAGTCATCAGCCATATGTCCTGTTCTTCAAAGTATAAATAATTCTGCGGAACTTTTATTTTAGGCTTCATTTTAATGTCATTTCTAATAATCAAACGGTACCTAGAGTAGACGTAAGTCATCGAAGAAAGCAGAATTTTCAATAAAACACAGAAAAGATTGTCACAATTTATTCATCTTAATTAACAATTCATTTAAAACATCTATTTAAAATCACGAAGCTCGCGAACGAACAAAGCTTTCTGACCAACTGTGCTTCACCTCGATCGGGCATGGAACCCGCAAACACCGCATGACTAATTATGGTTGTTTGTTTTACTTAAGAAAATATTATTTTATGTGAAAATGATTACGACTTATTACTTTTAAAATATAATATAATAGATAATTTCATATAAGAGTAGATATATTTTAAAATTCTGGTGCGTTCAAACTTTTATACAAATAATTCATTCAAAATATTAAAAACCAATAAAAAATCAAAATTAATTAGTATTTTACTTTTTATTCATAAAAGCGCACAGTTGGCCGTCTATCATAACAATAATATTTATTAATATTTAATCTATACCACTCTATGTACTGTATTTTGACGTTGACATTGACATTTCCATACTTGAAATTGTCAAATTGGAAAAAAAATGCATTTACCCATACAAAAGTGAAAATATCAAAGACAATTTCAAGTATGAAATTATGCAAATTCTCATTTATTAGTCTAAAAATTATAAAAAAAAAAGTAAAAAAAATATTAATCTAGTATTTTGAGCACGCTTTAAGCACCCAATTGTTATGTCAATATGTAACATAAAAAAAGAATACAAAAACCAAACAAAAAATGTTGAGACATTGTTCATTTTGAAAGTCGGTTACGTAAAATATGAAACTATTACAAGTATATCGCCATTTTGTATTGTAAAATATATATTTATAAATAAATAAATGTACATATATTAATGACTTCTATCTTAATATTAATATTATTAATTTTATTTACGATTATGATGTTTTTTTTTCAAAAATGGCTGTTATAAAAGAAAAGCTTTTCTATTATTTTGTATATACTTTTTTAAATATTAGTCTTACAGATACAATAATTAAATTAATAAATTATATACTTCAAATGGTTTATCGTCTTATATAAACATAACATTTCATTTTTAAATTGCTTCGACACTTAACAGGTAACTTGGACATCCAAGTTACGTGTTACTCTAAAATCCATGCCACTACCGCCTCAATATATTGGTTTTTTGATATCATTATCATTAAAAAAAGTACTTTTTAAATATAAAAATGTTGACATATATTTATTACATTCGCGTTAAACTCAAATAAACTCATCACTTACTAACTGACTGTATGCGGGATAAAGCGTAAAACCCAAAAAATAAAACTATAATAAAATTTAAGATTTCTAGTCAACAATTCCTATTTAATACTGTCTACACTTGTATTTAATAATTATGCAGCCACTAAAAAGCTATATATGGCGAATTTATTTAACAAACAGACAAACATTTTTATTATATATACAAAAATATATATGAAAAAAATATAATACAAAAAATAATAATAATATAGACGAATAATACTATTTATAATTGACGATACAAGTCAAAACAACCGCGTTTAAGTATTTGTATGACCAATTCGTTACTATGCTAATATTATAAGCTGAACTGTATGTTTGGTTGGATGTGCTAGTCTCAGAAATGTGTCGGATAGCCCATTTATCGAGGGAGACTATAGGCTAGGATATTAATAGCTTCGTTGTAACCCACCGTGCCTGCCAGTCAGTTACCTCGGACACTTAGAATGTGAAAGTAACTTACTTTTAATTTTTCTTATTTTATCAAAAGAACATAAATTAGTATAATATAACGTTATTTCACTTAAAAGCGGAGAAAACAGTGGCTTAACACTTGGTTGACTCTGACTACTGTGCTATACTTTATTATTATCAGTCCCCACTTTATGTCAATTTGTTATATAGTGCTCAGTGTCACAGGCGGATAACTTATTTAGTATTATAATGTGTCCGTCTGATAGACGGCCGAGCTCCACAAAATGCTGACAAGAGAGAGAGATCGTGTGAACGGCGCCGGTGGGAAAGTAATTTCTTCTTTTCGCACATTCCATCTTGGAGTAATTAAATCGTAGGTTAAGTGAGATTAATTTAGGTTTACATAGATTACTGTTTTTCTAACATTGTAAGCAGTAGTCTTAGATATAGTTTAGTTTTAGATTTAATCTGTACTTTCATTTAAAATTTTATCAATATAAGTTTATCTATGAAAATCGTATTTTTCTTAACCCTCCAACTGTAGCCCTCGTAACTAATTGTTTAATATTTCAACTTATTATTATTATTCGAAAACAACAAATAATAAGAAAGAAAAAGCGAATTGGTCATACAAATGAACCGACAATCACAAAACGATTCATACAATAATGTATTATATCATACAAGCTATGCAAATCACTCAAATTTACTTCAACAACTTATTTGTTATAATGTACTGATATTTGATTTGTTAAAAAAATGTTTTAAAGTATATTCACACGGAAGAAGACGGAAAAAGGAGTCATTAATTTTATATTTTTTCATTTTACTCTTTGACAATAATTATAAAAAATATCTGCAAGTCAAATATGGCCATAGAGTAAGAAACGCAAAAATATAAAAAACATTAAAATAAAAATCGAATATTATATAATATACATAAACAAAAATATTTATTAATATATAAGTAAATTAATGTATGTATTTCATTATTACAGTTTAATTGACATAATCTATAAAATATATAAAAGGACATGTACTGACTCACTGAGGTAAGACGCACGTACAACCGTAACCGCTGATGATAGAAACATGACACTTAGACAGATGTTTATTTTCATAATCTGGACATTCATTAAGAAGTGATTTTGAAAAATTTTAACCCTAAAGGGATAAAAAAAGGGATTCAAAGTTTGTATGAGGGTTAGATGTTTGTATGGAAAAATCTTTAAATGGCCGCCGATTTTTATAAAATTTGAAATTTATACTCTTAAAAACACTTCATTCAACATGTGTTTCATGGTTTATTAGAATTCACTCCCAAAGGATGCAAATAAGCGGGCGAAGGTGCGCGCGCGTATTATATAAATATAATATTTTTCTTCATGTATGTCCCGCATACAGAAGGGTAGGCAGAGACAACCTAGTGACAAGAAACTTTTGTTCTTAACTTTTAATCCTTTTGGTGATATATTTTATTATAATGGTGAAGACATGAAAATCATTTAAATACAATCACTTCCCCGAGAAGGAATCGAACCCACCACCTACCACTTTAAGCAGACACTTCAAGATTTCTTGCAAGAAAACTGTAATAAAAAAATACTTATCCCTCCTTAATCCTCCAATAAAAAAAAATCATAAAATATGAATATAAATACAGTCAAATAAAATTCGTTAATCGATAAGGTCTACATACAGCCGAATAATTCGCTGACAAAGCGGCTGCAGCGTGTACTGTACAGCCAGAAAAAAAATTATGTATTCCTATACCTATAGATAAATAAACATACATATATACACATAAAAATAAATACAGCCAAATGAATCAAAACGGTCTATACACAGCTGGATATTTGGCCGGCAAAGCGGCTGTAGTGTGTACAGCCAGAAAGTTCCAGCCAAGTTGGTTGTAGGCTTGGACCAGTCGTTCTTCTACTTCCTTTGAAGGTCTTTCTTCAAGGATTTTTGTTAAAAGTCTTATGGCTTTGCCCCAGTGTTGGAGTGTGAAACAGTGCCATACTCCGTAGTGGATCGCCTGAAAGTTATTAAAGAAAAGTATTAAGTAATTAGATATGGCTAAGTACAATATGTATTTTTTATTTATACGCTTTTCTCAAGCGGGATAGCCAGAGTCGCGGAGAGGTAGCTACGGAAACATTTGTTGTAATAAATAGTCAATCAAAAAATAAAAACAATTTTTGAATTACAGAATAAATATACAAAATTTATTTGGAATATAAACATGTAGAAAATATTATAAATATTTTATCATGTGTAAATAGACATTAACTTTGGTGTAAAAATTTAAGTTACCTATAGATAGATATACATATATAGATCCTGTTGCAAGATAAATTACCTTGGCATCAGTAAAGTCAGTGAACTTGAGGAGATCCACGGCGTTAAGCGCCAAAGCCTCTCCTAAGGAGTCTTTGGAGGCGCCGCGTGCGAGCGCTCGTAAGCGACAGAGGGCAGTGCCGCGGCGACACAACGCGTCTATCATGTAACCTTTCTGTTTATCATGTTCTCTGTGAAAAACAAATAAATAAAATGTAATATGAACAAAAAATCATATAAGTGGCCATCCTAAACTTAGGTTTTCAGAAATTTTGACCCATTGTAAACTCGGGAAGTAAATAATCAATAGTAAAAAGATCCTGAAGCTATCGTGACACAGGGGCACAAGCGTTCGACTGTAAGCGCGAGGTTCGATTTCTATTTTTTTATTGCCTACTGAGTTCAATCACTCAACACGCAATGCCTAGAGAATTCGAGATACAACGTGAAGCCAAAAAAAACTTAAAATTAAATCTGCCCAGCCATCTACAGCTACCTTCAGTGCGGCCACGACTCACCGACTGTACTGTACTATTATATAGAAATATGTACTCACTGTTTTATTTTACTAGCGTCGCTACGCAAATCATTTTTCATTCCCAAATATGCCAACAGTTTATCTTGATCTATTTGTTTTATAACCTGTAATAAAATATTAATTCATTAACTTTATATATTTATAGCATAAAAAAGAACTTTTAAAGTCAAAAACCATTAAAACAAATAATATTGTATAGAAAGTCTACCTTATCTGATGTAGCTATTAATTGTTCACACCAAGCGGTTGTCACATCGGGATCTTCATTTGCGTTAGGTAATCTGAAATAATAAAAAAGAAAAACATTAATAAATAAAAAATACTTAAACTACGGCGAACCATGGATTTAACTTAACGGTATTTCCATACTTTAAAAGTTGATTAATCAGTACAGAGTACTATACTATGTGTGGAATGCAGCGTGAAGCTAAATAAATATATTAAAACATATTTTATTTGTACAACGAATTAAAAAAAGATTACTTACTTTTTAGGGTCAGTTGGTGGGTCAATAGCATTAAGGTACGCAATATGGGTACCGAGATAACCTGGGAACTTTTCTAACATCTCTTCATACAACTGTTCTAATTTTTCACCCTCTGAAACAAATTATATTTTATTTTATATAGTGGAAAGTTTGATTTTGTATTAAATATTTTACTATATATTTTACTCAGACATATTAAATTGACATAACTTTTGCAAATATGATCAATATTAAGTACAGTAGTTTATGATATTTAAAAGGTTTATATAGAATACTAGCAACCCGTTCGTGGCTTCGCCCGAATATACTACACAATTATTTATTTTCTCATCTGAATTACTATCGTGATCCAATAACATTATCATTTTAAAGACAATACCATATATTGGTACTACTAGACAAAAAAAATTAAAATCATTGTTTTGGGTGCTATTACATTAATAAATGCACCCTGTAATAGATTTTCATACATATTTCCCATATACAGACAGCGTTGAGTTAGTTTCATTATTTGTATAAATTAGAAGACCATTTCTAATAAAGAATCATAATTCGAAACCAGGAAGCTATTCTGCCTCACAGACGCCATTTTTCATAAGTTCTAGTTAAATGACTAACCCATATGTTCATAATGTACCTTCTTGACTTTTACTATATATCTTTGTTCTGTAGTCAATAAAAATTAAAGAGAGTACATGAGGTACTCACTTAGTTACTTATTTAGTCACTCAGACATTCATTCAGTCAGTTAATCATTCACAACCCATCTTGCACCACCCACACCCACAGTCATTGTTGTCCACAAATAATCAGCGACTCACCCAGCTTGGGCAACCACAGGTGCGCGAACTCCCTGGCGGCGTCGGTGTAGTCCGCGTCTCGGTCGCGGTCACGGGCGGGCGCGCGGGGCGGCGCGCGTCTCCCCTCACACGCCACCAGAGACACGCCGTACGCGTCCACCTTGTGGCCCAGCTCGTCTTTGGCAAAGGTAATCGTGCCGGTGAGAGTTACGCCTACTGATAGGGATGAACGGCTAATCCTAGAACAAAACAAAATAAATATAAACATGTTTTCCATGGATATGGCAGAGTAAACAGAAGGAACCTAGTGCTAGTAGCTAGTGCCTCAATCCTAGAAAATTGGCCATCTTAGAACATAACAGTATCAGAAATGGTATGACTGATTATGGACTAAGTGTTGACAAAATAATAATGAGAAGCATTTCTTCTATTTTCATTTATTTCAGATATTAAGCATGATGATTATGTTAATATAGATTAAGAAAGTTTGGGAGAAATTAACTTCCACACACATCGGTAAGAAACCACCACCAAGCTTTGGGATCAAGCAAAATATATTATCTCAAAGACTTGAAAAAGGTATTGTTAGCTGTTATTTAATGACCAACAATCGCGCACTTTTCCACCAGAACCTATCGAAACTTAATATCAAAGTCTTAAATTAATATGATATTATTTTTTTATTGTTATTGTTTTAGTAGGGTTAATAATATTATATTTCATGACTTACTTATCACTAGGCGGTGGTGTAAAGTATAGAGGTAGTAGGTCTCCACTCAGTAAAGAAGATGACGTGAACTTCTTGCCGCCGGTTAATGCCTAAGAAATAAAAAAATAACATAGTATTTATTTTCATACAAATTACATTACAAAAGGCGAAGCCGCGAAAGTGTTTCAGACTCACCCCAATGACAAAAACACTTTCATACAAAAAAAAACTAAGACATATTGAAAAAAAGCGCCTAAATACCACTTCACAAACAAAACACATCACAATCACATACTATCAGAAATAACAAAAACGCAAAAAGCGCTTTACATTCCACCCACCTGAGGCTGTGAACAATAAGCGTCCAGCTGCAGCGGCTGCGTCAAGCGCTGTTGCACGGCTAGCGGTAGATCCGTGAAGCGTTCCAATAGGAGCCGGTTCTCATGCCTCACTGATAAGCGTAGTGTGTATTCACCTTTTTCTACTTTCGCCGAGTACTGAAAAATTTATAAAAAATATTATATTCAAATTCAAAATATTCTTTATAAAAAATGTTTTTTTGTTATTAACTGTAGGGGCGCATTCAGATATTAAAAAAAAAACAAACAATAAATTCTATAAATTAACCAATTTAGTTAAAATTTTATACTTTAAATTTAATTTTAATGTTGCTTTTTACAATATAAAACTTACAATGAGAGGACCAGAGGAAAGAGGACCCTGTGCCACAAATGGCCTCAAAAAAAAATATTTTATATTTTCCATTTTAAAAGTTACAAAAAAGAGAATTTGAAAAAAATATAATCTGACTACAAACTTACTTAATCTCTAATAAAAAGTCGACAAAACTTCAAATTGAAACAAGAATCGAACCTGTATACCTTAGATGGGTAAGCATCGCCGACGCATATAAGCTGTTTACTGCTATTATACAACATCCACATCTGGGACTCGAACTCCGACTCGTAGAGCATATCACATAGCATTGGTACGATTGGAGATACCTGAAATAGCATTCTATTAAAACATCTTTATCTATTTAGCTTCATGCCGTATCCCGCATATAGTTAACATATATTAACACTTCTTGATTCTAATATTTATTTATCAAAATTGTATATATTAATGAACGCTTAGTGCGATCGCGCCTCTCTATCGCTTATACCGCGCTCTCACTTGCACACGCGGCTCAGGCAGAACGTGACAATGAGTCATGCTATTTCGTGTGTACAGCCAACGTTAATTTATAAGGCGTATAGCAATAATAAAAGTGCTAAATTTTTGTAATACTTAAATACATACTACTTATTTACTTTTCCTTTTCAAAAAAACTATATAAAAAAAGAAAACACTTAAATATTTAAACACAAGTTACCTCAGTAGCCTTAGGTATGTGGAAGGTGTATACATTTATCAGTTGGTATATCTGTCTGCTGGGCGGGATGACGTCACGTGGTGTTAGCGGTATTAGCTTAGATTCTGATGGCCTGCAAAATAGTGGGTTGGTAAATTGAATAGTAGTAAGGAAATATTTTTAGAAACAAAATAGTAATAGTTTAGTTTATTTTTGATGTATTTATTCCTCATTTAAAAAATAAGATATTAATTAAGAATTAATTAATTATGTATTATATATTAAATAAAATAACAAAAATATGTAAATTAACTAAAAATCGTAATGTAATATTTATTACATCCTAACTATTCTTTTTTGCTATTTAATTTACAGAGATAGCTACTTAAGTGGACGATGGTGATGGGGCCTTTTATCCATTTGATTTCTTTATTATATTTGTTTGTATTGCCATTGTAAACCCACAAAACAAAAACTAATAAAATAAAAAAAAACTACCCACCTATAAACAGGCTCAATATACTTCAACTGGGCTTGCGGCTGTATCTCCTGCGGTCGTAGCGCGCACACTTGTATCGACCCTAGCGAGGCGGAACTCAGCATCAACCGGGAACCGAAGTCCGGTTTGATGCCGTGAAACTCTATTGTGTAGTCCACTGATATATCGCCGAGGTTAGCCCAGTACTTGGCGATTACCACTTCTAGTGTTACACCACCCTGGGAATTAGTATGGTTTAGGTATAGAATTAATCTAAAACATATGCCTAGCGAGATTGCCAAAAAGAACAGAGCGCCAAACGCTACGATATAGCATACTAGTGACCCGCCCGCGGCTTCGAACGCCTGACCGATATGATTATTTATTTACTTAATTTTATATAAGTGTATTAAAAAAAAATCCATATGAACAGTAAGACTCACGAGCAGTCTGAAGGGCGCGGCGACGCTGGCGTGGTCGGGCAGCGCAAGCAGGCGCTGCGTGTCGTGCGCACGACACGAACGGCGCGGCGCCAGCTGCATCGCATGGATGAGGAAGCGCGCGCCGCTCTCGCCCGCGCGCCGCGACAGGCGCACGACGCCCCACGTCGCGGTGGGGGGAGCTGGGAGCGGGAAGAAAACTTCGATGACGTATTGAAAAAACTGGAAATGACCCGCCGCCAACAGGACTCACGGGTCAAACGAACGCGGTGCAACACGCAATAAGATACAAGTGCAGGATTTTCCACTCTTTTCTAACCAGATCAAGTATTTTTATTTATTTATTAACATTTTTAATATTTTTTTCATGTAATTTAAAGAAAATAAGTGAACCACTCACTATTTCTGTCATCAAAATTTACTTTGTTTACAACGACATCTTTTAGAATAACACACCGGTTCAATTAACCTTCTTATAAAAAATACTGTTTTTTACGCCATTACCTATTACAACATATCTCTTTAAACGACTACATTTAACTGATATTTTTGGAGAACTTTATCTGTTAGAACGACCAGCTGTATTGTAAACATTTGAATAGATAACGCCTCGGTAACAATATCCACACCTGGCACACTAAAGTCATAAAGATCGCAAAGAAAACAAAGGAATGCCGACTTAATAGAAAACGGACTTAGGGTCTATTATAATTACCAGAAACAAAATACATACTACACGTGTATGCAGTATGAAGAAAGCACAAAGCCGGTTTTGTCATTTATCTTGTGTTCAGTCAGTTTACAACTTAGTAGACGAGACGCAGCGAATATTGTTGAATTATTCGTGAATTTTTTGAAAATGTCGAAAAGAAAAAGAAAAAAAATAAATTAATATGAAAATGGCGTATAGTACGTCATTTCTAGTAGAATTCAACAACTACACTTGACAACAACAATTTGGAACAATTTGGAAAGGGAGGAAAAAATTAAACACTTTTTGAGAACAATTTTTTGGAACGAAACGAGCAAGAAAGCTATAGTGGTTTAAATATTAAAGGTCAAATAATATGCCAATAAATGGACTACTTCTTCAACAAAAAGTAAACGATTTTGCTCAGCGTTATGGGGAAGATTTAGTTTGCTCGTCCAGTTGGATTCAACAGGCCGTAAAGTAGGAAGTACCCTACTAAAGTGCGTTTTTTGTGTGGAAATCCGAGTGCGGGAAGCTTAAAGTTAGCGGGGTTTTCCCACGATAACTCACAAAAAACACGTGGTTTTAAACAAAAGTGCGTGCGGCGCCGTTTTTTTAGCGGTCCCCCCCCCCTTTTTAATTTTCCCCCTTGGTGTGCCTGGTGCCCCCCCCCCCACCTCCATAAAATCTGGGATTTTTATCCCCGCGCATCCCGGAGATATTAAGGTTTCCGTAAAAACCACATGGCGGCTAGTTTTGGAACGGAGAGTCGGAGAGTGACACCCAGGGTACCAATCGACGCGGCTGAACCTCCCGTTGAAGAATCCGAAAGAAGAAGGAAAATCCGGAATAAAACTACAAGGCGAGTTATATTGAAAAAACAAAACTTATTTTCCAAATTTTGTACATCAATTATCTGAAAAGTTTCAGCGAAAACCCCAAAATATTTTTGTGTACCTTGTTAGCTGCACTTGTAAAGAACATACGCTGAAAATTTCAGATTTTTCCCTTCAGTAGTTTTTGACTTATAAGCGAAGATACACTTTAGATCGTAGCGCCAGTTTTAGATCTATTTTTAGAACAATATTAAAAAACTGTATCTTCGCATTTATCTTAACTTCCCTCAACCGGATTGACGTGATTTTTGGTGGAGATCAATTTTTAGGGGAAAGTTACTTTTTGAAAAAAGTCGCATTAAAATCCGTCCACAAATAAAAAAGTTTTTTTTTCAGAATCTACTTACGTAAATCGTATTTTCACATAAACAATTAGATAGACTGTGTTAGTTATTATTCTTTAATTAAGACCATACATTTTACTATAGTATATTAGTTTATTTAGTTAAGACTACCATAAAAATAAGTTACTTAAGACTAAGGCAGAGTGCCTTTTATTTTTGTTTTGTAAAAATTTTTTTTTTTTTACTTTTGATATTTTGATATTCGACTGATCAGGTCTTCATTGTAATTTTACCTTGGTACAAAATCCGTTGTGACGGATATTATATATTACAGACAGGTTGTGGCTTTTTACACCGCAACCTCATAGATTAGATTAGGACTAAATATAACTATCTGTATACAACTCTGATATAACTCTGCGTAGTTTTGACAGTCAGTGGCCTTTTACACCACTGACTACTATTAAAGTAAAACAGTATTTTATACAAATTATACATATTTTATACAGTTTAATTATTACTAAAATAAGACAGAGTTTATTTACACAAACTATTGTACATTTCTACAACTACAACTGCGGGAGTAAAACCTATACATACATACATATATATATATATATATATATATATATATATATATATTTCTTTCTTATATTGTATATATTCTTTTAATAATTTTTAATAATTCTGACACGGTAGGCCGAGAGGGGAAGATTAGTTTTTTATTGAAAAATCTTTTGGTTCCCCTCACCCCAGTACTTCTTCAGTACTTCTTCATTCTTCATTTTACTCCCGGCACTTTTTATATTTACTTGACTCTGGGTGGCTCTATACACCATCCAGACAGCATTGACATGTCCCTCTGGTTATACCAAAATGTTCCACACACCATCGAAAGGACGTGCCCGGACTCTGGATCTCTCAGGAACTCCAGACGAAGTGGGGTTCCTGAACGACTCGCCGATCCGAACAAGCTCCCCGCCCGTCCCATCCCGCCCAAAGAAACCGAAGAAAAAGAGAAGTGACAAACCGAAGAATAGTGCGACCGAGGAAATCCCCAGTCCTAGGAAGAGACCAAGTTACGCGAGCAGAAGCCAAGGCGTGGCTTACTAAAGCCAAAATCCACCTTGGAAGCTCGCGTAACTTGAAGTCCGACATTAAAGCCGAGGTCACGGGCGCTATAGAAAGGTTATACCAACTCGTGAAGGAGGCGGAGGCAGAGCAAAATGGCGTAGGGGCGCTAAAGGAGCCGCCTAAAAAACAGCCCGAGTGCAATGAGCAGGAGGGGGAGCTCGCTCGCAAAATCGAGGAGCACTCGAGGCTGTTATCGGAAAATTCCGAGCAAATGCGGGATCTGAAGATGGCGCTCGTTAAAAATACCACCTTGCTAGCAAACCCACCCTCTTCGTACGCTAGCGCCACCGCACTTGCGTCCAAGCCGAAGCCGGTGCAACCTGCCCTGCACTCCATCATCGTCTCCTCGGAGGATATATTGGAGACAGGGGAGGAGGTCCTGGAACGAGTCCGCAATTTCAAATAGAAAGAAAAATAAAGTAAAAAATTAAACTTTATATTTGTAAATCTGAAAAACTTAGAGTAAAACAAAATGTACAAGAAAAGGCAAATTGCAAAATAGCCCAGTAAAATAACTCAATAAAGCAGTGTGTCCCCATAAACATAATTTTAAAAAAACATGAGAAAAACATAACAAAATGCATCCAAAGTCTCCGTTCCTTATGATGGAGGTTGCCAGAGAACTTTAAAAAAAAAAAAAAAAACCTATAATACGCGCTGACCACAACACGTTCAGCACCCCAGTCAGACGCAAATGGGATGCGCTAGCCAGGGCCAGCATTATCGAAATATGATCCAGTGTTGAAAGAGTATTGAAGATACTGTTAGTGGGTCAAAGAGAACATTATAGAACAACAGTCTCTTATTTTTCAAAAGGGATACAAAATGAATTTATTCAATTTGTGAATATGTATGGCAAACAAAAATTGCAGATGTAAAAAAGGCCAAGTTTTGCTGAATCCTTGACGTAAGTAAAACAGACCAAATGAACCAAATCATTTAGCTACGTTCATATTGAGAGCGACGTTATGGAAATACGTGGTCATTCTTGGGTTTTATTTCGATGTCTGGAAAAACTGGTCAGGATATGTCGAAATATATTCAGCAACAGAAATTGATGGAGAA
>JAEBDU010013414.1:0-34988 GCA_016802625.1 Heliconius numata | reverse complement strand
ATAGTTTACTTGAGAACTACATATTAAATTACTTTATAATATTTTTATTATTCACTAACTTGGAGTTAATAAGTTATTGAACTTGGTCCCATGCCTAAGAGATTGAAGTTGAGCACTTGCACAATATTCAAGTGAAGATTCAAATCCTGCTACATTCAAGATTTACTATATTTCTTCTATTATTTGTAAATAAATATTTTTTTATTCAAAAACAAAAAACCGTACAAAATATTTAAGCTGTATCCTGCACATTGCAGGGTAGTTGGAGAATGAACATAATGTTAGACCCAGCATTTGTCAATGCCTAGAATTCAGGCAGAAGTCTGAATGCTTTCCAAGGCAACTTGCCAAAGCAAAGGGAAATGAAAATAATTGTTTCCTCAGAGTAGAGATGAATTCATCACATATAGAATGAGATGTAATGCCACTGTGCCTTGTGGACAACAGCTCAAAAAGCAAAGTACAGCATTCAGTTTTACCACTTAACATTCATACATTAGCAATAGAATTATTTGTTATCTAACCAAATTCATCTTCGAGATCTTGCAGTTTCTTCGTAGCCTCAGCTAAAGCTGGTTTATATCCAACATCCCAAAGATGTTCCTTCCTATGCTCTTGCATTCTCTCTTTAACTTTAGTTGGATATAAACTGAATGGGTATAGAATACCCACCCTCCATTCCCCACTAGGATTCTTCCATGATTCTGGAATCTATAATTTTTTTTACAAAACAGTAATAAATATCATTTGAAACAGCTGGATTTGTACCCATGCTTCTTGGAACATCATATAAAATTGAATTCAGATGCCCGGATCGAAATTCCCCTACGTTAATATTTTTATGTTTTCAAAAAATGGTTTTTCTTTTTTAAGTGTGGAAAATTTCAAATATTAAAACTTTTTATGAATAATCATATAAAAGCCTTTTTTTATTTATATTATTGGTATTTAAGTTTAATCGCATATAAAAAATTATTTGATAAAAAAAAACAAACAAGGCAAAATATGACAAAGAACAGCTGTAGACAGATGACAAAAAGTCAATGACCTTTGTTGACATCGCCAAATTTAGAATTAGATAAACATGAAATTGCTGAATTAAAATTATGAGATAAATATGAAAATATTATGTTTTTAATAATTTAAGTGAATTACTTTAAGTTTTCGGCCTGAAGCGCCGGTAATGTAACCATCGACGACTTTCCGTACAATGGTACTTGTATCGACATCTCCGCAACCGCTGCAATCGAATCTTTCTATGACCTTTGTCTCTCCTGTGCTTGTCACCTAAAACGTAAGTCTATGTTTAATAATGAAAAATATAAAAAAACGCAACTAAACAAATCGTGACAAGTCAATTTTGTACCTTAAGCCCTGAAGCTGCTGGGTCGACGCCAGAATCAAATATTGCAATAACAGTATTGCTGCCATCGTAATGAGGATATTTATTTAAAAAGGAAACCACCCCGGTTTCTTTTTTCGGCAATAAACCCCAAACGGGGAACTCACAATCGATCCGTGCGTCTGCCATATTTGATGACCATTTGCCTTGTGTACAGATTATAGTATAGTGATTAGTGATAATTACAGAGAAAGGTTAATGTCATCATAAAAATCAAAAATATTTTTTACTAATATTTACCGTAAACGTGACATTGGCGAAGTGATATGTGCTCAATTGGCACGTTCGGAACGCCAGATTTAAAGAACCATACCATACTAATATTTACCGTACCTACTAGGCGTAAAAATATTAATATACATACTTAAAATAAATATTTTATGTTATTGTCACTAAATTTCGTTGATTAAAGTCTTCATTGATTGTTTTAATAATATTATACTAAAATCATATACATAAATGTCCCATACCGTAATTCTCTGTAGACTTATAATTAACTTGAGACAACACTGTTGCAGATGTCATTGTCATTCTTGTGATCGATCAATCTTATGTGGGTATAAATTCTTTTTATACTAAACAATATGTGGTACGAAATTTTGCCAAGTTTCTTCATTATCACGGCTGGTCTTGGATTGCCTGGATGGGGTCTCTATCACATTCACAATTTGACTTTAGGCAATGTAAGTTCTACAATACAAACTGATTAGGTAACAGTTATACACTTATGTGTTGAAGATGCCTAATAATCCATAGATAAAATAATATCCTTCCACTATTTCATGTTAAAAATAATTTGCTTGTTATGGTTTTCTTAATTTTTTGTTTTCACTCGGTTTTACTCTGCTTATAAGTTCAAGTGCTTCATAATTTACATGTATTATAAGATAAATAATAAGATGAGTATTTGATAACTTTATTTTATTTTAGCATTTCAGACGGAGTCTCCATCACCGCTGGGACCGCATGTCATACCAAAGGGATATGAGGTTAACTGGAAATCCTTACAATGTTAATGTATGTATTTATGTCATTTTGTGATAATACTATACTTTACTTTATTTCTTTCTGCCAGGGGTAAGCAAAGGGAGCCTACCATAACTTACTTGAATATTGGAAACAATAAAATAAAACAATAAATATTGTAACCACATCCCTATTGATCGACCCCTTAATCATTGTTAAAATTAACAATTGATGTTTATAAATAGTGGTGTTATGTTGTGCCTCAACATGCAATGTCTCAAATTTGAGGAGACCAAGGTGTCTTGACACAGTTGTCTCTACATACAACAAGAAAAAAGTTTAGCTTATTTTTTTTTTTTTATATTTTAAATATTCAACAACAACAACAGTTGTTACAACAGTTTGGATTCAATCATGACTTGGGGGAATGAATTATTTTAATTTCCTCACGCCACCGCTCAACACCCAATGTCTTGAATATTGAGCAAAGCATGTGTCTTAACACTAGGTTCTCTCTGTCTACACTGATAAATGCATGATATAGAGGTAAAAAATTTAAAGGTAAGAAGTAGACTTATAATATTCTTTTGAGTTCTTAAAATTGTTTTATAATGTGCTATATATATTTTTTAATATATATATTTATTTGTATTTTTTATATATTTTGTAATACTAATAACTTTTGTTTCTTTACAGGGTTTGGATGCTCTACCAGACAAATGAATAAAAAAACTAGCTCTGTTAATAAAAATATATTGTTAAAAATATAGATTGCATAAGTTAAAAATTTAAAAATTGTTTTATTCATATTTTTCATTAATCTTCTCTCAATCATACATTTAAGTGATACCATCACAGGTAGATTAACTGAGATTAAAAAAATATTTTCAGCCTATACCTCTTGCAAACAGTCCTAGCTCTGAACAATACATGAAGCGATATAATTTTATCAAGCCTCATGGTATTGTCATTCACTTGTTCTAGTTCATTTATAGTATAAATTTTATACTATTAGCATTGTTAAAATTTATATACATTATCTATAAAAAAAAATTCTTTCCTGAGTGTTAATAGCACTTTAAATATATAAAAAATAAGTTTGTAGTTTGAAAGCTATGAGGGGAACACAAAGATATACTCGATGAAGTTTTATAGTCTTTGGTATGAAATAATATATGTAACTTTTACCAAAAACTTTCAATTTTTTTTTATGTAATAATAAACTTTGTCTCTCGCCGCAAAATTGAAAGACCTGCCTGAACAATTTTAGGAGAATTACCACTTTAAGGTACCATAGTTAGCTTCATTGAAAACGATTGTCCAGGCTCTAATAACCAATTATGATGTACTCAATGTACTATAATTGAAAACATTTTTTAAAATTATGAACTTATTATTTATTATCTTATTACAAAAAACATTTACTTTTCCCTATACTGTAGACATAATTAATTGAAATAACTTATTTAATTTGCTCGGTTAAAGTCCTGAACCACAATCACAGAACATATATACCCAAAGGGCCCACAATTCTGAACTTAACTGTCATCAGTGGAATGAAATATGAATGTCAAAATGTCAATTTGAATTTTGAATCTCTTTGAAAGACCGCAGAGAGGGTTAGGTTAGAAACTTAGAATTTGGCTAAAATAAGAAAAAACAAGATTAGATAAGAATAACAATTCCATAATTGAAATTGATTATAAATTATAATATTTAGTAAATAAATCACACTCACAGTTTTACAAGTAAAAAAATTGAGCCTTATTATATTAATGCAATTTTCTCAAAAAAATAAAACAAAATAAAATGGACAGTTGTTTTGTAGATGTAACAGTGGAGTTTTTAGCCGTTGCCTTCCATAGTATACTGTATTACGCATCAGTTTATCCAAAAAGTATATTTGAAAGTAGGAGAAAATACAATATTGTTGTTTACCGCTCCATACATCCAGAAGTTAACCAATATATCGATTTATGCTTAAAAGCAATCTCAGAAACTCTTAGGTGTAGACAGTTGAAACGACTAGAATTTTCTATAACTGATAGTGAATATAGACCACTTGTAAAATTTATCTTTGATTATGATTATTTTAATAGCTATGATGAAACAGCAGATGCTTATTTAATACAAACTGAACAAAATATTCGTACGTTTTGTCTACAATTGTCTAATATTAATTATAAATTAAACAACTTGCCAGAGGATAGAAGTTTCAGTATTTTCATTCACACAAATGAATCCACAGCAGTTTGTATGGCAGCTAATCCTGATTTAGAAGACTTTCCCTTAATAGAAGTAGAGGAAAAAATTGAGGAATCAAATAAAATTCTGCCTTTAAGGAGATTTGCAGTAAGAAATTGTAATATAGATACATATATTGAAATAATTGGTAGTCTAGCTTAGTATTTGTAATTATCATACAATATATTTATTTACAAAATTACATATTTTTTATTTATACACTTTTATTTTAGTAAGTTGTGTTATATGAAAATATATAATATTTTTAAAATGTTTTATAAACTTGATAAAGATATTTGAACTTCACATGCCCTCTTCAGGGTATAGTTTCACTTTTAAGCACCTCAATCTTGAATATATTTCATCCCAATCTACATATGCTCCAACTAACTTCCTTATGTTCGCACTCTTGTCTTCATAACTGTTTCTACCATGTAAAAGCCTTATATTATCAAAGACAAGAATATCACCTGCTTTAGTTTTGAATTGGGCTGCAAATTTCTTATTCAATTCAAAGAATAAACTATGAGCTTCATACCACGGCTTTACTTTGTCTATAGAATCAGGGAAATGAGTACCCCTTTGAGGTATTGAAAAGTTAATTCTTATAATTTCTTTATGTTTATTTAAACAAATAATAGGTGATCTGTATAGTTTATAGAATTCATTGCCATTTTCAATACCTATATCGCTCCATTCTACGTCCACTTCAGTTAATAGATTATATTTTTCTGGAAAATGTTCTCTAATGTAAGCTGCAGTATAATGACAGTCTGATAGTAAATTTTCTCCTCCTGTACTCTTTGTTTGAACTAAACAATGTAATAAATTAACTCCTGGACAGTATTCATAATATGGTAAATCAGTATGGATTTGCAAATTACTAGACAAATAAGCTACATTACTTGTATTTGTAACATGTTGTACAATAAACTTTTTGCCATAGTGTGTTTGCTTCGGGAAACCAATTCTTTCAATGATTTTATCAGTCGCTGTTTCTGAATGAGGTGTGTTTTGTATTAATGCTACACCATATATTGAAAATTGTTTTAACCAATTGTAAAGAGCTTCGTCAGATTCCAAAATTTCTTTGTAATGATGCTTACTAAATATTTGGTTAAAATCGTCTCCATGCCAAGTTATTTTATTTGGTTTATACAATTCTTTTTCATATTTACTCTTGTTTTCTGATGAGAAACTTCGAAATTCCAACCACTTCAAGTCATATCTAGAAACATGACCGTCTTCCCACGTAAGTTCAATTGAATTTTCGTTTTCAACAACATTTTTTGGTTTAATATTCAAATTAAATTTACTCCAATCGATAATTCGACTCTTAGCCGACCGATGGAAGCAAAGTTCGCACTGACAATTGTCTCTTAACCACACATGAGGAAATTTCAACGATTTCCCACTAATTTCTAATTGTACATAATCACTATACGTTTTTGAAAATACTTTATTTATATTAGTTTTCTTAAATTCATTGTTTAAATACAAAATTGGTTTAAAGTTTCTTAAGAAGCGTTTGATCGCGGTCATAGTGAGTGGACTTTGTACTGTAAACGTGATGTGATGAATTAAGTATTCATTTCGTTGTGTGAGATTCGCTAATTTACATATTATTAGATAACGCTTCTTACTATTTGTATATGCCTAAAAGAATAATGGGCCCGGTTTTAATAATTTAAGTAATTTTATCGACATGGTGACGTAATTGGGAATTGTGTAAGTTAGCGGTCGTTGCCCTATGAGAGATTTTTTTTGTTTCACGCTGTATCTCGCATATAGCAAGGTAGGCAGAGGGAACATGAGAACCTAGTGGTAAGACGCTCCGTTCCCATTAAGACACTTCCGTTCTCCGTATTCCTCTGAAATCTAGAGGCATTGCTTGTTAGTGGCAGAACTCAACGCAGCGCTTTGCGTCGTTAGCATAGCGAGGAAAAGAAAATATTAAATATTTCATTCTCTAGTGGGAATCGAACAACTTGACGTTTTTATGTTACATAGTTATTCCACTCTTCTCTATTTATATTTTAAGTACTTTGTTTTTATCAAAGGTTGCTTGTAAGAGATTGCGTGAAACAATAATAAATGTTTTTACTTATCTGGTTTTTTTTTCTCTTATTTATGTGCAATAAATTATAATGTAATCAAAAGAAAGATTTAAAAATAAAACTGCAAATTAAAATAAATAAATGTATTTCTTGATCTAATATAATATTAAAATTTAAATAAAATAAAATACTTAAGTTTTGATTTTTTAAAAAACATTTTATGTTTTAAACATTTTATGTTTTAAACATTTTATGTTTTAAACATTTTACGTTTTAAACATTTTATGTTTTAAACATTAAGAAGTAATACGACTTTAAGGTTTTAACCCCTGGCTTATTACTAATTTACTTAAGTACTTACTTTAGATAAGACTGTGACGTTTATATTTAAAATACATTTATAAGTCGTTGTGCAAAAAAGGTTTATGAGTCTGATTTTATCCTTCTATATGAAAATAGTAAAATAGAATTTTAATAGGTAAGTATTTTATCTACATTAATATGCATTTTTATACTGTTTATTAATAATACTTAAAATTTTAATTTGTTGACTTTTTTGTTTTTACTTCAGTAATGTAGTAGAGTTTCATAGAGTAAAAAAACAACAATAATTTTTTATTTCGTGAGGATAAAGATAATACATAGCAACTTAATATTCGCAAACATTTAACGTTTAATATTTACTTTGATCTTATGATACGCGTTGCTGAGTATGCCTCGTATGTTCCATATATCGTCAAAGTTTTCTGGTTGTGTATTAAAATTGCTGTCTGTCGCTTTAACCCATATTTCCATCTGAAATAAAATGATTGCTTTTTAAAAAATATTATGGCCTGGTAGGTATAAGCAGAGCTTTGCATTTGTGTGCGTGTTCATATAGTGTAGGTGTGACGTAGCCCTGTAACGCGGCATATCTCTTGCTTAGCTTCTTTGAGTACTTATGTCTTTTTTTTGTCACTACTTTTAGTGATCACTTACACAAACGCAGCTCAGCTTAAACCTCGCGAACTGTACTAAATTTAAATATAAGTCGTTATATGTATTACTCGGTAAAATCCTGATATAACAAGTGAGCAAAGATATTTGTTAAATATTAAACATGTCCTCATATTAGCGTATCTATAAATATTTTCTGAGAGGATTTCGACCTTAGCTTTGAAAAGACATGTTCGTGTAAAGGGTTTTATTTATTTTCCAGGGCACATTTTTTGTTAGTAAAATTTAATCAAATGTTCCTACGCCTCTCTAGTAAGAATATCTAAATACCTATATTAAAATATGCAAAAAAAATCTTTTCGAGATCACACAACACAACGTGAAGCTAAAAAAACCTATTACCTGATTATCACCATTATCCACGGGCAGTTTTAACGTCCATAAAGTCCAAGAATAATGTATAGGTGCCGGTGCCTTGTCTGTATAGAGTGTTGCCTCACGCCATGTCTTTCCTCGATCAGAGCTAACGTCTACACGTAATACTCGCGCCCCACCGCCTGAATACGCGTACCCTGCAGATAGTGTATGTTTATTTAAATATAGTTTCTTGTATTTACAAATTAAAAACAACATTGTAAGAAAAATCAGTACGCCAACAATATATATGAATTAATTAAACACTAAAGACACGTGGTCCTTGCATATTTTGGACTTTTTCAAAATTAATAGTCATAAATGTATTATTATTTTTATATTAAAACCTCAATATCATAACGTACTTACCTTTAAGCTCAATACATCCATCTTTAAGTTCAACAGTATCTCCATCTTCAGGCGAGCACACAGCAGACGTAACTGGCAGGCTGTAGACGGGAGGTGCGGATTCAAAGTCAGCAGTCTCCCAAGTCTTAGATGGATTGAACGATCGATAGTCCTTCTTGTGCCAGTGTGATGAGCTCTCTTCTTTAGATACCCTTATTGATTCTGTTAAGAATGGTAGTAGTCTTTTATTTATTTTTACGTATATGTATATTGTACTAGATTCCACAGATGACTAAAGAAAATTAAAAAGATTAAGATAGAAGGTACTCTTAGAATAATAATGACTGCTATAAAAAAAGTAAAATAATAAAATACTTCAATGTACGTGCATGCGAGCGTGTATATGTGTGAATGTGTGTATATGGCCGCATACGTGTGTATGTACGTATCCGTTGTGTACCTGGTTACTGCAATTAGTCTTTTTGGGTCCTGCAGTTAGGTTTTCTGAACTTTTGAGCAAGAAAAACAAAATTAAAACAAAACAAAAATCAAGTCAGCGCAGCCATTTACAGTTAACGTTCAGGGTGACCACGGCTTGTCGACCGTACTATACATAGTATGACCGTATAACATACTCACGCAGCCACTTGACGCTGCGCACAGCGGGCGCGCCCGGCACCACAGCGCGCAACGGATGCCCGTGGTCGGGCGGCAGCGCAGCCCCGTTCATGTGCGTGGCGAGCAGCACGCGCGCGTTGCTGTCTAGCGCCGTGTGCATCGGGAACGACGTCGAGAACTGCGCGCCCGTCGCGTCCATGTCCGCGCCCGTTAGCTGGCTCATAATGATGATCTTGCTTAATACTATTATAATTTCGCGTGACAAAAATTCACGCAACATATCTTTTTAGGACTAAAAAATATCTGTGTTAATGGATCTAATTATCAGGATATTAATCTAATTATGGGACATTCACAAGTATGTAACTCCGTAGTTGATTGTAGTTAAATCCAGTGAGGTTTTAAGACATGTGGACCCGTGGACACGTCGAGGCTCAAGTGAAAAGTAAAAGTAGGTTAGGTAAAATATTTAAAAGGTTATAATTGCATTTTCTTTTATTTAATGCAAAAAATGCGATTTTTCGAATTAAATCGAATCGAATTTAAAAGTATGAATTAAAGGTAATAATAAATAATAATAAAATAAATAAGTGTCGGCTTCAAACCTACTCACAATCACATGCAAGTCCCCTCTATCAGCTATTTCTGGTGTGACTCCGCAATGTAACAATACGTCGCGTAACAAAACGCCGCGCCATGTCGCGTTGCTAATAGCGCCAGTCGTCCACGACAGACCTTTGACTGGCTTGACCTGCTTGGAAATATAGATATTTCTTTTAGTTTCACGCTGTTGTTTTAGTCTCGCAATATAGAAGGGTCGGCTGTGTGTACACACAGTAGAGTACGCAGACGGGATACAGCGTTAAGCTTTTATTTCTTTTTTACAATATATAACGTACCGGGAAGACACATACACACTATAATACATATAAACCAACCTTATTCATCTCACTCCGTCTGTTCCCGGCGCACATAAGGGCTGCATTGACAGTGACACTACGAAATTGTTCCAAATCTTGCAAGGAGAATTCTTTCACTTTGGTTTCTCCGTTTTCTACTCCGTCTATAATCACGGTCAGTTTGTGGGTAGATACATCTATGTCTGGTACAGGCATGTGTTGGCGTACGTAGAATAGTTCACTGTAAAAAGTTTTTAAACATATTTAATATTATTGTGCAATATAAACATACTGCGCGAAGTATGTGTTAACTACTTAACAGTAAATTTAATTAAGTAAATAATACATTAAGGACTTATTCCATAGCATAGTAGTACTTTTTTATTATGAAATTCATAAACATAATTTAAAAAAAACTATGAATGACTTACTTAGGTGTATTAAAATTTTCAATTTGTAACTTAGGCGGTATTTCTGCGTTAAACGGTTTAGCTGTTTTAACAAGAAGCCTCTTATCTCGATATGGTTCTTTAGCCCACAATTCGTCATCAGTTTGTTCCACTATATCATCATCGTGGAGATTACCTGGCAATAAAATATAATAAGTATTTTAAAAATATAAATGTCAAAAGTACTATAATGTATTGTATAAATATATTTAAAACAAAAAGCTTTTAATAATCTTTACAAATCTAGAATAATATTTTTTTTATAAAAAATCTTTATGCTATTTATTTTATTTTACAAAATAAAAATACATAGAGCCAAATTAACAAAAAAAAAGACTAACAATATAAACAACCTCACCTATCCTATAAGACTCAAGCAGGCTATAAATTTCCTCAGTCTTATGCATTCCATAGACATTCCAAAATGGTTCTATACTGAGTCCACCAGCATTCAATATCTGTTCTCCGCCCGGATGGGACGGTAGGAAGGAGGTCACATCGTATACTCCGTGACGATAGGTTACCCAAAAACTTTGTCTGTGGAGGGAAGTATTGAAAGAGATTTATTTTTCTCTCTCTGGTAACGATTTGGCAAAAAGTGGGGAAAGGAAGTGTCTTATCACTAACTTCTCAGGTTCCCTCTGTCTATCCTGCTATATGCGGATGTCATATATAAAGTAAGGAATTGTCAAAGATTGTTATGTAGATTTAAATGTAGGTACTTATTTGCTTTGTTAAATAATAAAGTAAATTCAAGTGGGTAAGTTGGAATCATATATGACAAGTCTAGTTCGTGTCAGGCTACCTAGCCAATACAATACTTATTATGAACTTGAGTGTTTTATTTCCGTTACATATATTATAGCGGGATATAGCGTGAAACTGAAGAAAAAAACGAAAAAAATATTGTAACTTTAATAAAATAATTATTAATTATATGAATATGACTTACATAGTATCATGTTTACTAACTTCCTCCGCTCTGTAAGTAGGTAAATCTGGTCTCTTTTCCCCTGCCTCTATAATTTTCGTTTGTATTTCCGAACTTGATTTTTGCTTATCTATAAACATTAATGATTGTTTAAGTTGATAAGAGATTAAAATACTTGGTTGTTGCTATGAAAATGAAATGTGTTAATCAGTAATATTTACTAAATGCAGTTTAGTATAATATGTAGCATTCCAAATTCAAGAGCTCAATGCAAGGATTTCAAAAAGATACACCATGATTATCATTACCATAATGAATCTTAATAATTTAAATTAACTGAACAATTTACCTTTGGTAGAGGCCCCTATTAAAACAGATCCCAACAATGCCACAGCGGTATTTCTTCTAGCATTCCATTTATTTTTTGTATGGTTACTCTTATTGTAATCATATTTTTGGACAATAATTGGTGCAAAGGATGTAGTAACTTTGCATTGTTTAATTACATTTCTGAAATAGTTTTTTTTTCGATATATACTACGTATATTTACTAGTTAGAAAGAAATCGAGAATTGACAAACGTGTTCTATAAATTTTATCAGGAATTACGTGAAATAAGTACAGAAAAAATTGAGTGACCAAATTTAATTTTTATAATATTTAATTTCAAATTCAATCAATTAAATATATAAGGTGTTGAATAAAATATTTATACATACCTCAGCAAAACACTTTTTTTGTACATATTGTATAAGTTTAAATTTTATATTTTACAAGCATAATGTATAGATTACATCAGTAGTCACAGTGTAATGTGTCTGAAGAGGCCTTGTTATTTCTTCTTATCATATGTTTATATTGATTAAGTGACGATATTCAGTGATTTTTAAGTAATAATCTAATAAAAACAATAAAATAAATAATTGTTTATTTAAATCGACCTTCTATTGTCAATTGTCATTTAAGTTTGACGTTTTGGAGTAATTGTTTGACATTGACAGCCAGCTAGGCGTATATATTATAACGTAAAACATTCTGAACTTTCGGTTCGCCATAAGCTGAGAACATATGATAACAGATTATTACATGATAATAAACAAAAGGATTATTACAAGAAATATATTTAAATTCATATATATATATATATAAATTTAAATACATTTATGTTTGTATTGATCAAACACTGTACCTCCTCTTCTTACTTACGATTATGCAACAGATTTTAATGCCATATACACTAGTGTTTCCCATCCCCCTTTGTGCCATGCCCCATTTTTAACTTTTCTAAAAAAAATCATTTCCCCCTTATGTTATATTTTTTAACGTTAAAAATTATGTATGGTAACATACATAACATACGAAGTAAAAGTCTCACATGGTCTTCATTTTGTTGCCGCTCAACTACCGCTTGTCCACGGTCACATTAAACCATTTTATATGTAGAACGGCATTTAGAACAGGTGAGATGTTCTGAGCTACCAAATTTACCCTATGAATAGTAAAATGCATAAGAATCATTTCTGGATGTTTTATCAATTTTAAGCAGCCATTTATCTTGCCTATTACATTAAGATATATCATTGACATCTAAGTTGTTTTTAGATATAATCAAGCATTGTTGGCATAAAAGACAAAAAGGAGTCCGCTCATCATGAACAGCGTACTGTTTACGTACAAATGGCATTTTATTTTACAACGAAATTTTTATTATTTATTTTGTTTCACAAAATCACTTTTTCATTTTTGGCAAAGTTGCCACAGCAACCTATTTATTTTTGGCTTTCTTTTTAATTGTATTAGGCTTCTATAGATTAGTTAAATTGTGCTTTCATTTAAAGTAGCGAACATAAAAACACTGTATAATTTCAAAATTTCAATTTATACTCATAATCCCAGCAGGATATTGTTTAAAAAAATACTATATGTAATTATCTACATGAAAATACTATTCGAATATTAGAAAAAACGTTTTATATATAATAGTTACCTTGACTCATTTATTAAAAAACCTTATGTACTTTTTTCACCCTAATGAGTTTTTAAAGACTCAGTGCATTAGTTGTAGTTTCAACATTCGTATACATATGAGAGTAACAAAAATGAATATATTATCAAAATTATTATGAAATCTAGTGGATCTTTGTATATTTTATGGCATAAAATAAAGAAACTAGTGTACTTTGAATTCTTCATTTTATCTTTCTTTCTCTCTTTTGCATCACGTCGTATTTCGAATGTTCCTACATTAGTTAGGCAGAGGGAACCTAGTGTCAAGACACTCCATGTCTTAATTTTCGAGTCCTTAGATGTTGAGTGGTGTTACGCCGCTTTTTGTTTTGTTACCAGAGCGAGGACATGAAAATAATTTATTTCCCTGAGTGGAAATCAAACACACAACCAGTCAGATGGCGTGCCACTGCGCCACGTGGCCTCCTTTCTGGCTGGCCTTCTATATGTATGCGGGATACAGCGTGAAGCTAAAAAACACTTGCAATTAACCTTATCTTTGTCATAATGTAAGTTACATTATAACCACTTTATTTCTAAGACTTATAATATAAAAAAATACAGATTCTTTCGCCAACCGTCGACGGCGATCGTAAAAGAGAAATTAAGAGCGCCATAAACAATCACTGAACACTGTTAAATTGAAAACATAACATTTTTATTATGATTTATAACATTTTTTTTATGATCCTACGGCTGAATTTATTTTACGTGTGCGTCAACTAGTTTTTAGGGCTACGTAACTTAAGAAAAAAAACGGAACGATTAGACGATTATGTACTTTCTTGTCTATCTGTCTACCTAAGTCATATTTTGAAATACACAAAATTGTTCTAGGTGCTATCTTTATATCCCGAGATAATAAAATCCTTTGCTTTCGGATAGTGTCTCTCTTTCTTTCTCTTACTACTTTAATCATTTTTCGTACTAACACTATACGTGGACAACCAGATCTTATTCTGTCACAAATTGAGGAGGTTTCATCGTACCAATTAACAGCACGGTACACAAACATTTGACGAATATCAAGTGTATGGAGGATTTTAAAAATTGTATTTCTCTCCATATCTACATAACATAATGTAATGCATTACAGCGATTCGGTTTTCTCCCACTCTATTTTAATATCACAAAATATTTGCACGAAAATAATAAAAGACAATGAACAATCGTATAAAAATTACAGATTCCGAGTCATAAGTAATATTTTGTTTATTTTTAATTGTAACACTATTTATGGCAAGACTAAATATTTTATAGCAGGCCAATAAGAGAGAACCTATTGTCACGACACTCCATTCTCCGCTTTCCGCCTAAATCGGGGCATTATATGTTGAGTGGCGGAGGTCAACGTAGATTTTGTCTATTAGAGCAAATAAATGAAAATTATTCATTCTCCCTTTTGGGAATCGATCCCACAACCGTTGCGTTTACAATGAGGCACAGTCCCATTGCGCCACTACGGTCTTAATAACAATGTTGTTAAAGTTAGAAAAGTCTAGTAAATAACTAACTAGCGGAAAGTTGTGCTAAAGGCGCGAGAGAAGGTCTAAGAAAATTCAGTCACGAGTCTTCGAGTTACGAATAAATCGGCTCGGTAACGAACTCTTATTTATTAGTTTGTAGCGTGGCGCCAGTGGGGACGAAGTTTTTAAATTATTTACCAAATTTACGTAGAGTAGTATATTTGGTAAATCATTTAAGTAACTATACATATATACCTACAAGTTTTTTTTTGTAAGCTTCACGCTGTATCCCGCACACAGCAGGGTAAGCAGAGGTAACCTAGTGTTAAGACACTCCGTTCCCCACTTTCTGCCGAATTCATGTACATGTACGTTTATGTACATATTACTCATTGATATATAAGCTATTTTTTTATTAATGAACACATAGGAGGGTAGAGACATTGTTAATACACTGCTTCCCCCACTTCCTGCACTATTTTCGATATTACATGTTTAGTCGCGGAATTCAACACCGCATTTTGTTCTGTTACCTAAACGAAAAAATCAGACCCTGTATTAATCCGTCACAATGGTCTGAAAACGACCATTATTAATGAATAATATTATTAATTAAAATACCTCTGATTATCTAAGATTATTAATTTAACATTTCCCCCGCTATCACTGCCACCGCGCTCCACTTCCCGGGCATCCTGAGCCCGCATCCCGGGATTTTGGTTATTGAAAAAGTTAACGACAAGGTTGAATTAATGCATAAAACATATTCTTATTATATTATTTTACTTATACAGATACCTAAAGGTATAAAAAATAGCTTTACTTTTGTTTTCTTATAAAAAGGTAGGCAGAGGAAATACAATGTTGAGACAATGGCTGAATTCAAAGCCCCGGCTTGTCTTGTTAACAGATCTAGGAAAATGAAATAATTCATTCCTCCAACTGGGAATCGAACTCACAAACGCGCGGGTACAGTGCGTCACTTGGGCAATGAAATATCTTCCTCGAGGCAAAGCGCGGTGTTGAGTTCCACCACTCATTACGTATATCAAGAATTTTGCGGAAAGTGGCGATACTAGATTCCCATGCTCCTTCTGCACCCTACTATGAGCGGGATAAAGCGTATATATTTTTGAATTCAAAGCAGCAATTTCTGAGATACATAAGTGTGTTCAACCAAACAAACACTTCAGCTATAGTGTATTAGTTCAGCTTATATTTATTATATTATATCTGTATAAGTATCCTACATTTAATTTCATTCTGCAAATACGTAAGGAAACTTCAAAAGTACTGAATACTTTATTATGATACAGGAAAAAATTGGTAAATATTGTTTATTTTATATGTTGGTATATTTATTTTGATGTTATTTGATATTGATGGAAGTAATAATTGTTAGGTTGGTATGATCTTTTTTTTTTAAATTCAATATTGTAGGCAAAGGCATTGCAGGCAGAGGGAACCTACCGTTAAGACACATTTCGTTTCCTACTCAAATTTTCGAGAATGCATGCATTGGAAAACTAACTAGATTGTACATATCAGTGCTGGCTGGAGTAAAATCTGGGGATTAGAAAAGATTTTTAACATGATTTTGCTAGCTTTGTTTTTATTTATTTTATAAGCTTATTGTCTTCATTGTCTGTCTTATTTTCGAGACATAGCGTGTTAAGCGGCGGAACTCAACGCCGCGCTTAGTGTTGTTACCAGAGCGAGGATAAGAAAATCCATGATTAACTCTTCCGAGTTTTGAAACGCTTTGCCGCTACACCAGTTAGTGCCAAAAATTAAAAGAACTTTTCAAAAAGAAAAGAGTACTCTAGGTACATAACATAAATTTATTTGTTCCAATTTATAAACAGATAAAACGTAGAAAATATATAAAAGAGGGAGGCACAGATAAAAAAAATATTTACATAACATTATAATATCATATCATATTTTTTAAATTGGTTTCTAAGGCTGTCCCAAGGCTGTTTGCGGATCGATGTTTCTTCAAAGGAGTCGATCGTCAAAGAAATATTTTTTTTGGAGGACGTAAAGACTCGTTAGCCATTTAAGGAATTAAATATATTGAGAATATAAGCAATAAAGTTTCAAAGCTTGGTTACGCTTATTTTACTTATATTAATATTTAATAAGCTGTAATGGCACGGCGGCGCTGCCGTAGGCTGTAAACACGACGGTTGTGGGTTTGATTTCCCTTGTGGAGTATATTATCATTATCATTTAGTCGATCTGGTATCTGTAAAATAGACTATAATAAATGTTTATTAGAGTTTTATATTATGGTAAGTGTAAAGCAGAACCTGATAGTAGTGGTCTAATTTTTTTTTGGGAGGTTTATTTTTTATCAGAATATTTAAAAAAAAAGATTTATGAAATTATCATAAAATTTATTAATTTAATTATGTAATAATTAAATTGTAACTTAAATATTGCCAAGAGCAATTGTTGAGTTTCTTCCTCTCATCACAGCTGCCTTTCGAGCTGATTGTACTAGTTTTATAGTCATTCGATGATTCAAAAGTGCTTTCAAAAGTCTATTTAAATAAATAATATTTTAAATACAATAAATGGTAAAAGAAAACAAAACAAACACAAATTTAAAATGTTTGTTTACGTTAATTGTCAGTAGCAGCGTAGCGGTCGTGTATCGCGGCCGCGGTGCTACGCGTCACTCTGTCAATATTACGCTACGAATGGTTAAGTTTCGTTTTCCCCGTAGTAATTACGTATTGGGATTGCAATCGTTTTATTTCAGCTTCACGCTGTATCCCGCATATATAGTAGGATAGGCAGAGGACATTTAGTGATAAGACACTCCGTTCCGCACTTTCTGCTGAATTTTCAAAACGTTGTGTATATAGTGGTGGAACTCAACGCCGTGGTACAAGAGCGTAGGAATGAAAATATTCGTAAAGAAAAATTCATTCCGCCGAGTGGGAATCGAACCCACAACCGTCGCGTTACAGTCACACACTTGTGCCAGGATGGCCTAGAGTTTATTTGGTTAATTTCTAAATAAGAAAAACTATAGAGGTCGTCGTGAGCAATGAGGGAATGATCATATTAATGCTATTTTTATTTCTATTAAAATTGTCCGTGTATGAGGAACGGAGTCTCTTAACGGCTCTTCTTAAAGTTCTCTTTCGTTCTTCTTTCTGTGTACTCTGCTATATGCGGGATACAGCGTTAAACTCCGAAAATTTTCGTTTTTTTATTGCTAAATGTAATACTAATACGTAATAGCCATCTGTATCAAGTGGCGTGTACAATACAAATGGGCGGGTAACGATCTAAACAATTCCCCATCACAATACTGAGACTTTGTGGGAGATGGCCACTAATAGTGGTTTTGTATTTTTCTTTTAGAAATGTTAAGTGAAATTTTCACTTAGATAGAAAACCTAGTGATGTATCACTAGATTTTTCCAGTAAATTTCATAAAGAAATAGAAGAATTGGTATAGAGAAATGAACACACAAACTTCGAAATCAATACTTTTTTTGGAAAAGAGATATTTTTGTCGTTTTCTAAACGAAGCTATGAATGTTAAGTGGCGTAACTCAACGTCGCAGTATCGCTGACCACAATTACTTACCACATAATTGAAAAATCCAATGATTATGTAGGTATAACGTATATTATAAAAAATATATTATTTAATAATTCCTCGCGAGAATATTTAAATATTTTAATTCAAAACTAGGTTAGGTGCTTAACTATTGCAAGGCCTGTACTCATCTGTAGCCTCACATCTCATTAAGATGTATTCAAATGCACTAAATAGCTTCGTAATTATTACCACCGTGTAAATTAAGTAAATTTCGTATAGCCATAAGTTTGTATTGCACATAGTGTATATAGGTTTAATTTCAAGAGGATTATATTAAAGGGATAACTTACTCTGTGTTTAAATGCTGCTGTGAGTTCGAATCCCATTTAGGCAAATGACAAATGACCAAAGATGTCTCGAAAATAAGTACGTACGTCTACGTAGGGAAAGGAGTGTTGTAACTCTAAGTTTCTTCTGCCTACATGTGGAATCAACTGAACACCTTCACACTAGTGAAGCTTTAAGCTTTATTTAGATTATTTCTCATATTATTATTTATATAATAAACATAATCTTTCACTTGCAATTTTAGTCCATGATCAAATTTATTTCCCGAAAACTTTCCCGTTTATTTACTAACATTTTCAGTTATCTTTTCAAAAAACCAATGTCTATCTCAAATATATAAAATATATTATCTGTTTATGTTAATATATACAAGTTATGAAATTAAATGCCACTTCCACAGCCAATTACCAGTTTAAAATTCAAACGTGGTGAAAAACGACGCCATAAATTCTACTTTGTAGTCGAGTTGAGCGTTTCCGTCCAACTGTCTACGCTGCTGCTGTTAGCAATAATGCTTCTATCTGTATATAAGACAGTATTATTTTTTAGGGTTCCTCAGCTAAAAAAAGGAAACCTTATAGGATTGTTTGTCTGTCTGTCTCTCTATCCGCCTATCTCTTAGACTAATTTTCTCGAGATTGCGTAGAGCAAAAATAATTGTCTTGATCTATAGATCTTTGAAGAGCAGAAAAAAATAATCTTCCAACAACTACGCAATCAAAATTTATAAAGCTTCTTTGTACCTATAATTGCAATCTTTTTATTTCAGTTGGTAAACTTTTGAAAATTGTACTTTCAGTCGTTCTACAATCATGAAATTGGTACAGAACCCTCAGTGGGCAAGTTCAACTCGCACTTGACCAGTTTTTTTAAGCTTCACGCTGTATCCTGCATATTATTCAATTTTAAATTGTTACAATTTTTATGATTTTACATAAAAACTTATTTGTGAAGACTAAATATTTATTCAATTTCGTTATATAATTTGAAAAAAGGTTATTATTTTTATTAAAAAAAATAACAATAAATTTCTGATCACACATTGATATTTAGGCTAAAATAAATTTTCTTTAAGTAATATTCTATTGCTTTCATGTAGCAAGGTTAGGCAACCTTGTATTAAAATACTTCGTTCCCAACTCTCCGCCCAATACAATACATCGAGTGTTAAGTGGAGGAACTTAACGCCGCGCCTAATAAAATTGTTCAAATCATAATTTTCTGTATCCACATTTATTATTCATTGTTTCTAAACTTCTCATTTATCTGTAAACTCTCTTCACAAGCAAACCAACGAAGGAAATAGGAAATACACAAAAAAGAAACAATTTCAAAATAAAAACATAAGTTTTCTCATTCGTAGAAATCCTAGCTTCGTCCAAACGATGAACTATAGCATCGGGTGTAAGGCGTCGGGCGTCGGGCTTCGGGTTCCAGATCACAATTTATATCATTCGCGCTCTGTAGGGCGGCCACCGTATAACATTTATATAGAGAAATGGATATTCTACCTTATAAGTTAGGTTTCGGTTAGTATTATAAATTGGCTTTTTTGGATCCAATAATATTGTTTAATATTTATTATCTATTTTGTCATTAAAATTGTGTAAAGAAAAAAGCATATTTCACAATTATTTAATTGCGTAAAGTTTTCAAAATTAACAGAAGAACTGAATTAACATTTTTCCCTATTTTTATTAAAAATGCTAGATAAAAATTCCACTTCATTACACTGATTGCTTTTAATAATTAATAAAAGTAATTTAAAGAATATTATCATATTATTACATCGACTTGTACTACATATTATGTTCATTGTACATACAATTTCAAAGCTAAGCTTACACCTCGTGGACTTTGTTACTATGTAATAAAGGTTGTGACAAATTGTGGGTTCGATTCACAATTCCGCCATTCAATATACAATGTCTCCAGAATTATACGGAAAATGGGGAACGGAGTGTCTTAACACTAGATTCCCTCTGCCTACCCTGCTGTATACGGATAAGGATGCAGCGTGACGCTAAAAAATATATTACGTAGAAGAATACGAATGTGACAAATACTGCTGAATTTATGAGACACAGTTTATATGACATTGTAGCTCGCTACAACTTTCTTAAGAGCATCTTGAAGTTTGAAATCACTCTGTTCTCTGCAGGCCTTGCCCTTGTGGTCAAATGGAAATACCAGTAGTTCCCGAGAAACTCTTAAGCTTTTTATAAAGCTTATAATATTATTTTTTTTTAATTTATTTTTCCCAGACATTGCACGGTAGGTAGAGGGAACCTGGAAATCACTAATTGTTAAGGCGTAGTGTCGCGGGACTCAATGTCCCAAATTGTTTCTTTACCTCGAGGAAATCTCTATATGGCATTTGTCATTCTCCCGAGTGGGAATCGAAACTGCATACGTTGCATTAAAGTCGTACGCTTGTCGTCCTGCGCCACAACGGTCTCATGTATATTATATAATAATAATATAGATATATAGATTAATAAAGTTTAGTTGAAAGGAACTTAAGCCCCGAAAGGCTACATAAAAATTCCAGAGTAATAAATATATTATGTATGTATTATACATACATATATAAGTTAAATATGATACGTCAAGAAGAAGTTCGCTATCTCTAATCAACCCCCACGAGGACCCCTCACTTTGATCATATATTTATTCAAATTGCTTCGTGAAAATGATCCGTTATATCGCGTTTCTATCGTTTTAAGGATGTACGCGCTTATAGGCATTAAATCTTGAGTAATAAAAATATAATTTTCTTTCAAATTACATTTTTTTTAATCCTCATATTTTATTGCTTTATTTTTGCATAAGCTGATTTTCTAATGCTTCTCAGATTATAAAAAATATAAAACTTAATGCATAAAACAACAAAAAGCCCAATAGTTAATTAGGATTAACAGTGGGAATCCATTTAAATTCTACGGGGTTCGAAAAATGATATGTCTTTTACATTACCTTTCTCTGCGTCGCGCAGTCGGGTAAAATTATGAAACCGCTAGAATTTTTTGTATTAATTAATTATTAATTAATTAATACTCGTACTATTTTGTTCCATATTTGGAAGCTCTTGATAATTAAATTGCAACGTAGCCTGTATCTTTATTGGCATTCTACTGGGTTCAAAATTTTTTATTTAATAATTCTAAGCAAAACTTTATATATACATATAAACTGTAACAAAGCGTTGGGTAGATAATTATTATATATTGAGTGCGTTGACTCAGAAGCTTGACTTCTCTGTGCTTCAAAGGATTGTAGATTTGAACATTTGATATTCATTTCCATTTCATACCTGAACGCGATCTCATGATAAATGGTCTTAACAAACGGGCAGACGGACAACAATATGATTCTATTTGGGTTCCGTTTTTCCTTTTGAGGTTCCCAAAACATACAAAGTTCCCTCAAAAATCTCATCAATTCATTACTTTCATTTTCAATTGTACCTCGAATGTCAAGTTGGGCACCGGTGAAGTTCCAGCCGCGCTCGTGACGGTCAATAAAAATATAAGGGACGCTACGTGAGGAGAATGAAGCTGAGAACGTGGCTATGAAACTTGGCGAACTAAAGTAATATAAAAATAAAAAAAAATTGAAAAAATTTAATTCAATGTCTTTTTGCTTGACTTGTGAAACTATGTAATAAAATAAAAGAAATTTGATTTGACTCTCTTGTAATAATTGTATCGTTATAAAACTTGGCAGTTTACGAGTATCATATAATACATATTATGAATAGGTTGTTTACAAAGGCTGTGGTACTAAGCTAATCATGTTGTAGATAGTGGGGAACGAAAGGTCTTAACACTAGATATCGATACTCTCTGCCTATCCTGCTATATGCGGCATACAGTGAAAAAATCGTTAAGCTTTACTTTGCATTCAAAATCAAAATATTCTTCATGCAATTAGGCCATTACAAGTACTTTTGAATCCTCAAGTTATATACAAATGTTAGAGGTAAAAGTCCTACAGGAAGCTACTGAAAAGAGATTATTTTACCAATTAGTATTTGGGCATTAGTTTAAAAATTGTCGTTTTTAGTGGCCAGAAGCGGCAAGGACGTCCATTAGGCGCTGGATTTAGTATGACATAATACTTCATTTTGTGGCAATTCCTATTTCTCAATTTTACTTTCAAAATTTTCTTGAGATCATTAAAGGAAAATATTTTTCAATACTTTACTTATTTATTATATTTTTGTATAAATTTTAGTTAAACAAAGCCCACCGTAGCGCAGTGGTATAACGCCTGAATGTATATCGGGTTATTATTGGTTATGGGCTCGATCATACCCTAGGGAAATGAATTATTTTTATTTCTTAGCTTTCAAAACCTATCAAGAGCTTCCTGCCACTACTCGACTCTCTCGAATTCATGCAGACCACGGAGAACTGAGTGTCTAGACTCTAGACACTACGCAGCCTGAGACTTGATCTTTACTATGTGGTACAAAGAAAAAAAAAAAATTTCAAAGATGTGTTTTATCCAGTTTCTTTCGTCGTATATGAGATAGGTACACATGGCAGGATAGGTAGAGGGAACTTAGTGTTAAAACACTTCGTTCCGCCGAGCTATGTCTTGTTACCAGAGCCAGAAAATAACTACAATGCGTTCCTTCTAAGGGGAATCGAACCCATGATACAGACGCTTTGCCTTTATAAAATATGTTGACAATCATATTATAGTTCATTTACATCCAAATACGAGTATAATTCTAATCAACCTTCAAACATAAAAAAGGCAACAAAATATAATTTTAATGGGCGTGAAAGCATAAAATATATAAAAATGGCCGTGTAATATTTCTTATAGAAAACTTAGGCAATAACATGGGTATTGAGCGGGGCGGCCGGTGTGAAATAGCATATTCAGACGTTATATGGACTGTTCACACTTGATGTAGATTCTTTTGGTTTTTTTCTTTTTTATACAGAGAGAATGTGATAAGGCACTTGTGGCGCAAGGGCACACGCTAGATGGTTCTGGGTTCGATTCCCACTCTTAACTTAACTTTGATTCACGATTATTTTGAGACACTGTGAAATATTCGAGATATTGCATTTAGTCGAATTAGTCGCCGTACTGGTTTGATAGTAAAGGTGGAAAATTAAAATAATTCAATCCCACGAATGATAATTGAACCCGCAACCGTCACGTTTACAGTCAAGTGCTGTGCTGCAGCGCTACGGCGGTTTCAAAACAAAAAATAATAAAATCCACTAATTTTAACTTTTTCACAAGTGTAAATACCTCTTTGTTGGCATCATTTTTATGAGTTGTGTAGCTACATAGTACAAAGGAGTCAAAGACCGTGGCGGTTTTTGTAATGATAAGTCAAGAGTTGGTTATTGGTTATAACGTTATTATACCAATGGATGAGTTTGACTTTTTTACATTAATCCTTTGTTTTTGTTCCATAAATTAGCTCTCTACTATCCGCTCAATTTTCGAGACATTACGTGTTGAGTGGCGAAACTCAACGCCACGCTTTGTTGTCTTACTAAAGCGAGGAAATGAAAATAAATCATTATTTCGAGCCCACAACCTTCACTCGTCGTCGTTTACAATTAAACGTTGGGCCTATACGACGGCCTTTTAAGTATTTCAAGTAATAAAAAATTAAAATGGCTAATATATATTACAGAAGAACTTAACAATCGAAGACAAGATAAAGTGAGGTGCTAGGAGGTTGCTAGTTACCAAAACTATGTATATTGTCGTTAGTTGAAATCCTAAAATCCTTAACGACCGTTAACCATCAATACTAAGTCCTTAAAGAGACATAAATTTATTTAACTACACAGATGTTCAGCATTATTTATCTTAAACACCGTAAATCATTGTAATATTGTTACGAGGGAATATAAGCTTTAAATTTATATTAGGAAGGTATAATTTCGTGTAAATTAATTAAAATCTTAGGTAGATCTAAAAACATGTTGTCCTTTGTCTCTTTATAGTTTGATACACAAATTATGGGGATAGCTTTAGCTATGAAGATGTTTGCTAATCTAAGGTTGAGTAATCAGTATCATCAGATATATAATAATATGTATCGCTATGGTATCTAACAAGACAAATCGCGGTATTGAGTTCCGCCACTCAATATGCAATGTCTCAAAAATTGGGTGTTAAGTAGGGAATCGACTGTCTGAAGATTAGGTTCCCATTGCTTGTGCTATACTAATATAAAGAGTGCATCGTGAAAGGTTGTTTTTAAGTATTTTTTTTCTTCACTTCTATTTTACTTGAGGAGAGTTGACACGACGTACAAAACTCATTAAAGTTCTTGCAATAATTCTGCATACTAAAGGAATTCTGAAATGAACTTTCAGCAGGACTTATTGATTTTATAATAATATTTGAAATTGAATGTTTTTGTAATTGTAAAATGTTCTTAATAAACAGTTAAGCATTACGCATTATTATCCTAACAAAAACGGAAAAATCAATGAGTGTGTATCAGCTATGTAACCAGTTACTGACTTTTATTCGATCTTCATATTTTTTTCAGAAGAAAGGTCTGAGAAGACACTACCTGAACGAAATAGTTAGAGTATTTAAGTGTTTGTTCAGCGACAGATTGTAAACCCCATCTAACAAGTGGGAGAGAATAGAGTGTCTTAATACTATTTTCCTTCTGCCTATCCTGCTATATGCGGAATACAGTGTGATGAACTAAAAAATATTTATTAAAGATAACCGCTGCTAAATCAACATTTTACCCTATGAAAGCCTTTTCAAACTATGTAATGTGCTGAGAGAATAATTATGTGGACGCAAGTACGATCCATCACTGGAGCTGGCGGAAGGTCCACGTGTAGGATATGTTGTCACTATGTTTATAAGAAGAAAATTGAAATTTTAATACATTGACATCGTGACATATTGGTAATGACTTCAATTCCCACTTGGTAAAATTTGAAATATCTTGCACTAGCACTGAGTTCAGTCACGCTCTAAATTAGGTGGAACTGAGAGATCAACTCAGTCATTATATAGTTATATCCTATCCTATATCTTATAAAACAAAGTCGCTTTTCGTGTCTGTCTGAACTTTCTAACTCTTCTTCTTCTAAACCACCCATCGGATTTTTATGCGGTTTTCACCATTAGGTCGAGTATTTCTCAGGGAAGGTTTATATATAGTTTATTATTTGTACATTCTTATGTAAATTACCATAAATACGATAAATGTGTATAAAGTCCTACCCGTTGAGACACTTTCGCGCATGCGCTGCTTTAATGGTAAGTACTACATGAAAAAAATGTACTGGAGTATTGTTTCTCTTAATAAGATCTACAAAAAAGTCCGCGAGAGCATATTTCTATCTTTTAAGAATAACGTGTAGTGATCATATTTCTGTCTAAAAATTGTAATTTCAATATATTCTTTATTGTGAGGGATATTTTTCCATAATGGTATTAATCCTTATCCTTTGAAATACTTTATTAAATTTCTACATTAAACAAAGATAAAATTTGCTTTTTACACAATTTCGAAATTGCGAATAGTTTTAGAGAAAAACGCATTTAATTGTTAACACATCACGCCGTTTACGCATCGGCTGTATCGAGTCAAGTTTTACTTATCCCTTACTCTCAGTATATAAATAAGTATATTAGTTACGTTGGCCATGTAATGTAGATCAAAACTGTCTTTTACTGTTTTTCATTTTAATAAGTACTTTAGAAGTTGTTACAATATCAAAACATCCTTGCTGCGAAACGCGCCCCGCGACGTTTTGCTTATACAAGCGCGTCATGAGCAGTCATCGGTGGTTCAGTGGTAGAATGCTCGCCTGCCACGCGGGCGGCCCGGGTTCGATTCCCGGCTGATGCATTCTATTTAATTTTCCTCACAGGCAGCCACGTAGTGCCTACCCAACCGGTGTCGCTGTTTTAACAGCATTAACCACAACTTCAAAAAAAAACCCGCCTGCCTCTATAACGAAGAAGATTTAGTTTGTGTTATTTATTTGTGTTTATTTTGAAACAATTGGAAAATCCTTATTGGAATGATGAAAATGCGGGTTGCATTAGGTTTTATTTTAATTAATTTTCACATTATCTTAAGTGCTTTGCAAACATACATTATATGAATAATTCAGTAGTTAAGGCGGGCGAAGCCGCGAGCAGGTCGCTAGTTATTAATATTTCTGCTGAAGCAGGTGAAACCATTTCAATAATAATCATAAAAGTTAATTCTATAATTTAGAATGTTGATATAAATCTTAGATCCGTGATGACACAAATCTCAGATGAGGCCAGTCTTGGCGCAGGGGCACAAGTGTGTGACCATAAACACCACTGGTTGTGGGTTCGATCCCTACCCGAAGAAATGAAATATTTATTTAAATTTATGTTTTCATTTGTTCGCTCTGATGTCGAGGGAAAGCGCGGCCTTGAGTTTTCAAATTCTGACCAATTTCCGACTAATTCTTGAGGCTGACGACTGAGCTCCATATTTATATTTTACAGATAAATATTCTTTTAAAATAATATCCAAATATTTAAAAAGAGGTAAGGTGATCGGGTAATTATCGGGACACTAGGCGGGCGATCCATCACGCTGTGTCACGACGGCGATGAGTTCACGTATTCCATAAAGGAAGATAAAAGTGACGATATTATACAACGTTACTGACGTAATAAATAACCTGTCGATAATATGACTTTCGGTTATATTCCTATTTTACCTTTAAATTTATGTTTTAGGTTAAATACATATGTATGAGCTTATTTCTTTGGTAGATTTGAGCCTACTTTCTACGACACTCCGTTCTCATGAAGAAAATTGCGTTCCCCACTTCCCGTTGGATTCAGGAGGCATTGTGTGTTGAGTGGCGGAACTCAAAGTCTCACTCTACCTCGAGCACTCTACCAGAGCGAAGAATACCTGATAATAAGCCATGAAAAGTTAATTTTTCCCGTCAAACTCCACCACCATCAATTTCCCTTGAAACCTTAATTTTTTTCCATAGCTAAGGTCATGGAGCAGAGGCTCACAAACTGTTTATTTAGATCATAAATACAATAGAAAAATCAAATCTTTAAATCTCCCTTAATAGAATATGTATAGTAATGAAAAATTTGGAGAAAAGTGTAGTAATCTGGAGAGCATTGAGAAATCTGCTCTGGGAGACAATGGGGTTCCAGTATGAAGATAGTCCACTACCTACATTCCGCCAAAGTATCTAGATATGGTATGTTACGCGTCAACGGCTCCTCTAGTATTATTAAAAGAGCAATCAAAAATTTTATATTCTAAAAAGAATCCTCGTTTCTTGCCCCCACAGTTTGAGAACCAGTGCTACAGAGTAATTATCGGTACGGCAGTGATACATCACGCTACGGCCTCTATGTACCCAAATGTTGTTCAAACAAAAATATAAAGAACCAAATTTAAAAAATGTTTGGAATTTTTTGCCCGTCTGTTTGTTTTATTAAATGGGTTGGTTTTGATTTGTATGTGGTTAGATGTAAAATATTTAATGATGTAATTATAGGTTGGTTGATGTACATATTTATTTCTTGTAAAGGGATCACATATTTTATGTAAAAAAAAATCCTATATATTTTTTTTATAAGATTAGGATTTGGTAGGATAGCCCGCATGCACCACAGTACAGTGAAGCAGCGGAACAGCGTGTGGCTGAAAGCGCGGCGGTCATGGGTTCGATACCCACTCGAAGTAATTTTTTTTTATCTCCTCGTTCTAGTAAGAAGACAAAATGCGGTGTTGAGCTCCGTTACTCGACGCATTGTTTCGAAAATTGACCGTGCGCGTCGTATATATGAAATAATAAAAAAATATATGTATTAAATACGACAGGTTTAGTGAGAAAAATCAAATAATCACGATTTACAGATAACTAAAACTTTTCCCTAAATACACTTAAATTCGTTTATACAAACTAACAAAAAAAAAAAATTAAAAATAACAGTATTTTCCAAGTGCATATTTTCCAAACACCACTCTTAAAATAGAATGTCAGCATACATAAATATTGGTCGTTTTCATTCATTCAATATTTTATTGCTGTCACGCATTAAATTTTAGTACGCTGGGTGTTGAAAACTACCGACGCTCTTTTTTTAAATAAAATACTAGTCACAAACAATGTTTTCATTTGTTTTTCATTATCACAATTAAAGTAGACGAAGCGTAATGTTAGTTTTAGCCACTTAATGAGTAAGAACTTCTTAGCATTCCATGGATTCTTCATGCGGTTGCCCATGAAGTTGCAAGGAGAGCAGCTCGGAGCAGTGCTTGGAACTTGCGACACTAGTGAAAACTTGAGAAGTCTTTAAAATGCGCATCAACATACTCACATACCACTATGTTTTTTTATGTAATGGAAAGTAGGCAGAGGAAACCTAGTGTTAAGACACTTCGTTTTCCACGTTCCGCCAAAAGCGCTTGCAAAGCAGTTTGTGAGAAAACGAAAATAATAATTTGACTTAGCAAGAACGGCGTGTTGAACCCACAACCATCGTGGTTATAGTCAAACCCTGTCTCAAGGCAATCTTCAAGTCAATAAATTCAATTAACATCTGACAGCAGGTGCCTTAATGGGAAATTGATTGTGAAAGTTTTCTACTAAGTATTTTTGTAACGTGCCATCGACTTTATCGTGAAGCATCTTAATTGTTTGTCGAGCTAGGTTCGATTATTCAGTATCTTTTTCATTAATATTAAAAAACCTAGCTATTTTATTTATACAGAGAGCTAAGGAAAAAATCAGTTTATATTTAACTTGTTGCCTACTTATATTGGAAGTGGGATGACGGAACTTAAAACCACGTACTTTTTGATTCGATGAGAGAGATTTTCCACTTTACGTCTTAAAGTCCACGTAAACAAATCGACAGGCGACAACTAGTTTAAAATATGTACATTACATTAGAACGGTAATCAGTCCGTCCCTCCATTCGTTCACCTCTTAACTCATTTTAGCATTAAGCTAATGAAAGTGTCTCCGAAGAAATAATTGGAAATCTTTATACAATAGTCCTCTCCAATAGGATTATTGAAAATCTTTTGCAATCGAAATGAAATCAATTTTATTAAGTTTTTGTGTTTTCTTTGTTAAAGAATATTATTAACGGCAATCTGTATAATTCGGTTTTCCATTCTGAATTGGAACGGACTGTCTTAAAACTAGCGCCCAGGCTCCATCTGCCTACGCTGCTATGTGCGAGATAAGCGTGAAGATAAAAAATATATAAACCTAGTGTCAAGTCAGTCGACATTCTACTTTCCGTCCACTCGAGTTCGTGTCATTGTGAGTTAAGTAATTCACTTTCCCGAGTGGAGGTCGTACCTATATCCATTGCATTTACAGTGGAACACTAACTTCGCAAAGTTTTAACACAAGGACCAGTCTTGTAATATTTACTAGAATTCATCTTATCAGCTTCACGCTGTCACGCACTCAGCAGGGTAGACAGATGGACCCTAATAAGGCACTTCGTTCGCCATTTTCCGCCTCATTCTGAAGACATTGCGTGTTGTATGGCGGAACTCAACGCCGCACTTCGCCTCGACACCAGAGCGAAGAAATGAAAATATTAAATATTTCATATTATTCCCTCAAGTGGGGATCGAACCACACACTTGCGACCCTGCGTCATGATTGGCCTCAACTAGCACTATTTAGTAGAACTTTGTTGACACATAATCTGTAAACAAATTTAATCGATATACTTCGACAAGACAACAAGTGCATATCCAAGATCAGGAATGTTTCTTGTCCACGTTGCGGTTGTGATATTTGCAGCACATGGATGTAAGAATATGAGGATGTGTATTGTAATTTTTTTTTTTTATTAGCTTCATGCTATCTCGAATATATAGCAGGGTAGGAAGAGAAACTTACGACACTTTATTCCACACGAACCGCATAATTATCGAGACATTGCGTGTAGAGTGGCTCAACTCAACGCCGCGTTTTGTCACCGGAGCGAGAAAATTAAATAATTCTTAACATAACTTAGCTTCGCGGATTAGGAATCGAATTACCACCTTAAAGGCCGGCAACGCACCTGTAGCTCCTCTGGTGTTACACGAGGTCGTGGGCGGCTGTGATCACCATCAGGTGACCCATACGCTCGTTTGCCTTGTCTTAATCCATATAAAAAAAAATACATAGGCTACGATTTATGTAAAGAGAGAGAACTACGAGAGAAGCTGCGTCTATGTATTTAATACATTTTATCAACACAACCGTTGTATAAACAGGTATTTTCTGTCTTACAAGCAAAATGATCATATCCAATGATATTATAATTGCACGTTACAAGAGCAGAGACGATGCTATGTGGAGAATGTTAGAAATGGTAGCTCCCAGCTTATATTGGCTGGATTAACAAGATAACCAGAACATGCAGAAATCGGACCGGTGCGGTTAGCTAAATTGAGATGCAAAATATATTTGGTTATTTCATATTATTTTATACATATTATAAAATTTTTACTATTATAGACAGCGGTCTATACATGGAAGATATATGAGGAAAAATATTATTGGGGACAAGTTTACGGGAGCGCGAGTGGGCTTTTAAAAAATAACTAACAAGTTAAATTTAAATGTATTTTAATTAAAACTAGAATAGAGTTGTATGTTCTTTTACAATTAAGCTTAAACTAGTGAATCGACCGAACACAAGCGCATGCTCTTGCCGATTGAAAAAATAAAATACAGAATATTTAATACTAAAAGCATAACGAATGCTGATCAAGCATTTACCTGTATCGTTCTCATGCCATGAGCCAACATAACTATGTATTTTTGTCTGTTTGTTTGTTGGTGCGCGTGTGCATGCTAATCTCAGAAACGGCTTAACCGGTGTGAATGCAGTTTTAACTATTGTATTTTTATGATGTACTAGTGGACCCGGAAGCGGCTACGCCTGCTTGAACTATAAGAATATTTTCGCGTCGGTCATAGTCATACTATGCCGCCCGATAGGTCATTTCAAATCAGTGACATCTCCTTAATTATTTATTAGAATGTTATACAGTAAACTATAATTTCAATCTAGATAAAATGCTAAAAGTGACTATTATATTTATTTTCATAAGGATGAATATCAAAATGTCGCGGTAACGGTTGCGTAGCGACGCGACGGTTGTTATTAACATGGCAGAATAAATTGCATGTCAATTTAGAAAGTACTTTAAAATATATTAGTTTATATGTATAATGTAATGTTATATAGCCTATAGCACTTCTGAAGAATGCAGCTTTCATATAAAACAAAAACAATGTAAATCGGACCAGTAGATCCAGAGATCTTAGCGTTCAAACAAACAAACAAACAAACTCTTCCGCTTTATTATATTAGTATAGATATAATATTAAGGAAGGCCTAAGATTTGTGCATATATAATTTTCAATGTATGATTCACGAAATGTGATCGCAGTCGACCAAGTTAAATCTCTAAAGTTAAGTCGTATACAGAAAGTGCAGTACAGTCAAAATATACCATTAGTTTCTTAGAAGAAATAGAAAAGAGGGAATCTGTTAAGATAAAGACTCATTCCTCTGAGTGGGAATCGAACCCACAATCGTAGCGTTTACAGACAAACGGCCTCGTAAATGTATATTTTACTTTGTAAATCCATATTGGTCTTTGACAGAGGAAGACATGTAAGTACAATACAAGTTGTACAATTGAACCTAGTTGATCACTTCTATTTGACTGAAATATAGTAAGTAGTACAGGCGGTGGAGCATTCCTAGGTAGATAGGGTGACCAATTTAAATAGTAAGTTAGTTTGTAAACGTGATGGTTATGGTTCAATCTTCACTAGGGGGCTTATTAAATGATATTTATTTCTTCACTCTGGTAACAAGAAAAGGCTTTGCAGTTGCAGCGTTGAGTTCCGTCCCTTGAAATATCTCTTAAATTCCGCTGTGCTAGGGAATGGAGTGCCCTATCACTAACTATTCTTTGCTTAAAAAAGAAATAGAAAGTTATATATTGTCGAGACTGATGGTGAATTTAATAACATGTATTTAATGTTCGCAATTTTGAGAATGCAATCGTGATTGTGCGTAGTTGTCGTTGTAATTGTGTGAGTATCATTGACTTATTTGGACAAATCGATAAGACAATTTCTATTAAAAATATATAAAAAACAGAGTAATAAAACACTAAGTAAAAAAAAAAATAGTATCATCTAAATCATAGTTATTTCCTCTGCCTGGTAACAGGACAAAGCAAGGTGTTGAGTTCCGTCACTCAACACGCCTATCTACCCTGTGATATGCAGGATATAATGGAGAACTTTAAAATCATAGCAACCCTACTCGTATATAATATATATACGCTGGTCAGCAGAACGCATTGTGCTCGCTACTTTGTTTTGTGGTCAGCAGTAAAGTAGAACGTAACGACCGTGGTCAGATTAACATATGTATGTATTTTATTGTATATTCTAATGCCGTATGATTATTGTATTTAGAGATGTCAGTGGTAATTGAATATTTAAGTTTTTTTGTTTTATTTCTTTCTATTTTTATTATCACTCTGTTCCTCTTAGCGTGTTCAATGGCGAATATGGAACGGCTCTCCGCTCTCCTAAATGACGATAGAATCAACAACTGCCGCATTTTTGAGACAGTCAGATTAAAAAAATCACTGTATAATGATACTAATAATGAACATGCACAAAATTTCAGGCAGTTCTTATCAAAAGCACTCTAAACAAAACTTAAATAAAAGCTCACAAAGACTGTGAGTAAAAGTTCTCTTCTGAAGATTAGTAAAGTACTAATACATATTAAATATTTTGTTAAGGCCTTAGCTTTTAAACAGTATTCCGTTTAAAAATTAATATCTCGGCGTTATGTGACCAAAGCTACTTAGCTCGGTCCCGCGAGATGAAATTTCAAACATTGCGGGCCGAGTATATTTTCTGAGCTCTACATGTACCGCATTGGACGTTATTAACATTTTTGAACTTAACTCTGTATCATATAGCAGAGAAGGCAGAGCCAACCTGGGAACATAGTTGTTAAGATACTCTGTTCCCATTAAGATACTTCTGTTACCCACTTTATTTATTTATTTACTTTTATATCACTGTGCTAAAAAGTGGTAATAGCGAAAATACCGTAGTAAAATAAATGAAGAATGTAATAAATACGTAAAGTACACAAACATAATATATCACAATAAGTGATCACTATATTGCGGGAGGCGCTCTTTACCAAAAGTACTCGTAGAGTCAACAAAAAAAGAACCAAAAGGCAAATTATATTTTTTGGTATACGTTAACTGTACATCAAAATAAATTCCATATCACAAAAGTTTTTTTTTGAGTAGCAGAATTCAACGCCGCTTTTTACCTTATTACCAGAGCGCGGAAATGAAAATAATTCACTCATCCAAGTGAGAATGGAAACAGTAACCGTCACATATATAGATCCAAAGACGTCGTGCCGCTTCGCCACGACGAACTTCCTCAATTATTAAAATATGCTATCACAATTATTTTGCAGACTGTACATCGCTCAAAATTACAAGACAATCGATTCCCTGGCAACATTGCTAAACATTGTAAGAGGCCTCTAACTATCAGCAATACTGTTGCTTATACTATTTTTAACCGACTTCTGTAAGAAAAGGAGGTTATCAATTCGACTGTATTTTTTTTTTTTTTTTTTTTTTATGTTTGTTACCTCATAACTTTTGACTGGGTGAACCGATTTTGAAATTTTTTTTTTGTTTGAAAGGTGAAGCTTCCCGAATGGTCCCATTTTTTTTTGGTTCATGTCTGACAATGGTATCTATGAGAAAATCACATATGTATGTACGCGACAAATAGCCGAATAACTCAATGTCGCGCTGACCGATTTTGATGATTCTTTTTTTATTTGGAAAGATACACTTCAAGGATAATTTGGTGAAAGTTTGGTTAGGTTCCGATTATGAAATCCGGTGAAAATTGAGAAAGTTTGTTTTTTTTTGGTAAAAAATTGATTATATTGTAATAGTTACAAGCAAAAACTTTTTATATTGATGTCAGAGGTGAGATTTCTGATCGTTGCATTTCTTTACAACCAATCTCGAAAAAGAGAATGTTCTCATTTTCAACCAACTTCAAAAAAGGGAGATTCCGAATTCACCCGAATACTTTTTATGTATGTTCTTGTCAATATACCAAAATGTAACTTTGCACAAAAATAATAGCTAATTAAATGAAGTTTTACAAAGAACAATCACAACCACTACCACCACCATCACCACTCGTTCAAGAAGCATCATTTTAAGATCTATCCATCACTAAAAATCGTAAAATAAAT
>JAEBDU010013412.1:0-28674 GCA_016802625.1 Heliconius numata | reverse complement strand
CGGCGGCGTGCAGTCAGCGCGCTCTCGGCGGCGTGCAGTCAGCGCGCACACGGCGTGCAGTCAACGCGCTCGTGGCGGCGTGCAGTCATCGCGTTCCTACAGTTGCAGTCGGCGCGCTCGCGGATTATGTGCTTTTTTTTTTTAAAAAAAAAAAAATACATCAGGATTGGTTTCTATTTTACGATTCAAGTATGAGTTTGAATGAGCATTTTACAAGACAATGATTAATCGATCTTGAATGTGGAGTGATTTTATCTCTGTCACGAAAGTTTGTTTTTGTATGAGGGCCTTGTTTGTGTGAAGAACGACAGAATAGGCAACTTTATATGTTAATTAAGTTAAGTTAAATGTTTAATGTTTGATTAACTGTCATTTTTTTTTTCTCTCTTAATTCAGACTGTAAAGCTGTAAGCCGCTGGACGCTCGAGTGCTCCTGTGGTCGCTGCTTCGAGTCCCGCGGGCGAAACAGGCAAACTCCAGCAGACGACGTATTCATTGCAGCCGGGGGCGGTGCATGGTCAGGAGAGGCCGTGTAAGCGGAATACACTGCGTGCAACGGAACACCCTGCGCGCGAGCAGGACATATCTTGTGTGTGAAGAGTATCAACACCCACCACCAACGCTCTCCTGGTTATAAAAGCTAGCGCTCAGTAGGGATCGCCCTCATTTCTACGTGTGGGTCACCAGGCAGAAAGGTGGTTGGCGTTGATACTGTGAGTTCGTTCCATATTGTTATTATTTTGCTAGTTTTGTTTATCTTTGTGTATTTGAAAGCAACGATTGTTTAATTATACTTCATTGTGTAACTTAATCAGTTCATAAAGAAATATTGTTTGTCAAGTGCAAGTTATTGTTTACTTATATTTGATTGTGTATTCAGATTTATTCACTCAGAAATAATGTTTGTATAAGTCAATTCTGTAATAAACCGCTTGTAATCCACCCTGAATTATCTCTTTTTATATTAACCACTTCTGGTTCCTAAAAATAGTATAAGTATAGTTATGTCCCCGAGTGAGAATTGTACCCGCTACCAAAGCGTATATAACCGGTATCTGTGCCAATTACGTACCATTATAAATATGTAATTCTGTACATATCATGGCCTTTGTGACATACTTTAATTTCTCTGTAATTCATTATCTTCTTTATAGTTATAATAAAAATCACTTTCTGTTCCGAAGTATATAAGTACCTATTTAATATTTATGTTTTCCTGGAAGTGCGTGGGTAGTGACTGCTGAGTGACATTGCGATACTTTCACCTAATGCCAGGTGGGTTTTCTTAGTGTATGTGTGGATTGTTGTGGGTTGAAATATTTAAATTACTTTTATTTCATCCCCTTCTGATAGACAAAGGACGGCGTTGACTTCCGCCTCCCAACACAATGTCTAGAAGTCTCTAGTCTATCCCCCCGCCCTTTTATATAAGCGTGAAACTCTTTTTTTTAAATAAGTTAATATTATAATTATATATTATTATTATTTATTTAGTTATATCGCAGTAGGCAAGTAGGTACACAAGTAGAAGTGGTCGTGGGTACGATTCCACTGGGGGTAATGTTTATTTTAAAATCATTATCTTAATGTCTTTGAGTAAGGAGAATGAAGTTATCACTACATATAAATAAATATTTTATTATTATTTGTTAATGTATGGTACGTACGTATAAGTACATAAATAAAATAAAAAAGTATATTTCTTTATAGAAAATACAAAACTCATTTTGCAAGTCAATAGCGTGTGATTGAAGTAATTTATTAATTACTGTTATTTATTATGTCATATCGAGAAGTTTATGCATTCATTATTAAGTATAAACATTATTATAAATACGGGTTCCATAAATGAAATTAAATCGATTAGGTAATATTTTTATATTCAATTTACGTTGGTTACTATATACTTAATAGATAATAGTAAATATTCTGAAATTCCAATTTATTAATTTATAAAATTACATGACGTATTTCCTGTGTAGCATTCTTCCTGAGTCCCGAGTTTGATCGGGATAGGCAGTTCCCGCTTTTCACGGTTTATTCCACTTACTGTGTCAATTATTTTCATTCAAAGCTTTGTCATTGAAAGCTTTTTTAAAATTGAAAATAAATGGATAAATAATAAATTAAGACCTCATTACCTATTTAATTTTTTTGTCTCGTTTTTGGCGAATGAATCTCGCCATTTTATTTAAAATATTTAAAACTATCAACGTTGTTCGTGTGCCTTTTTTCAATACTTTGTTGAAAAGTCTCCATCTCTATATATAACTATCATCAATAAATTTCTAGAAAGTACTTTGAAGTCGGCACTACTGGAATGATTCACTACACTTCAGTAGCTACCCCTCAACGCGATTAGCAAGATGAATCCATGGCATGCTAAGTAGTTTATTTTCTCCATAATCTCCAAAATTATTTATTTTTAATTAAATTATTTTGTGGAGAAGCCAGTAAAATCATTAAGTACGTCAATCAATCACTCATCTGCATTTACATTTTAATTTATATTCTTCAGTTATGGACATTGGACAATATTAACTTTTAATATGCTGTGCATATTGTGTGTTTACTCGGAATAAACTATAAAAGGAAATAAACGCCTCAAGTGTCATTTCTTAGAAAATACCGTGCATTATGGTGTTATGGGGTTTTTCTTTTAACTAGTTAGTTACGTTATCTTTTGTCTTTAGATTGAAAAAGTACTTTTTGTCTAAGTGATTTGTATGAATGAGAATTATATAATATAGGTACCTCTCTATAATAATATAGATACCTACTAGAATTTTAAAGAAAATAATATCACTATTTTTTTTATTAAATAAATCTTCAATCTCATAAATGCACTAACAAAAATTGCAATGCACTAATATAAATAATCTAATATATCTAAGAAAATATAAAAAAAAAACAAAAACAATAATATCACGATAAAACATTAATAAAACAAACAATATAGCGTTATCGCGTTTAAGCGCGAAACTGCAGTTACTGTATGTACAGATAATTCACTTGTACCGAACATTCCCGAAGTCTCTCGAACATTGCCGAATGTACTGGAAACCGCTTCGAGAACAACGGACCGGTATCTGTGGCACAGATAATATATATTGAAAGCTGTGCTGCCATGTTTGAAGTCATTTACCCTAAAGTAATATTCTATTTTTTTTTTTGTAGAAATCGTCGAAAAATATATTACATATTTTATTATATATTATTATTATTATATTATTTTAGTTCGAAAATATAAATAATTCATATGTAAATAGTTATATGGTTATATAATTAAATTGATTTACAATTTTTATATTCATAAAATAAGTAAATAGTATTTATATATAATTAGATTAAATATATACAATTTTTATAATTTATTTTCATAAACTACATAAAATTTACCAAAAAGATGGTAAATTCCTCAACCATTCACACAGATATGTTATGAAAAACCTCGTACACGTGCGTGCGCGTGTCACGTGTTAAAAAAACGTGACTTATGACACGAGATATACGCTTAATACATATTCTGCTAAGAAATTATTTTTTAGCTTCACACTTTTTAGCTTGCAGCATCCAGGTATGCGGACACCACATAAAATTCCGGTACTATCCCAGGTTTCCCGGCCGTGTGGAAGCCTAGGCCCTTCGAACATTAACGCTCGCAGTTATAAGCATCTCAGATTTGAGAGTAAGTCTGAGATGCTTATAATTAATATCTTATGATTGAACTCAGACTTGAGATCGATTTATATATAAATACGGGCCCGAAAATTGAATATTTGTTACGTTAATACATGTAATAATGTTACAAACAAAAGATAAGTAAAATTCTTTTATTGAGAATATTTAGAAAGTCTACATTGAAAGTGAAAGTATTTTTTTGTTTTCGGTAATTTAAGTCATGCGTTTCTAACGTGGTAACTAAAACTAATGTTTTATAATTAATTATATTCGACCTTTAGATTTGTCATTAGTTGTAATTTGTTTAATTTAAATAACTATTGATAAAAAAATTAACCTTTGTTAATCTAATCATTAATACTTTTGTAAATAGTGATGTATACAAAGATTAAAGGTAAAACAAAGATTAATATCTAAGATTTTTACTATCTAGGTTTAGTTTTGTTACCACATGTATCGTAGTTAGGTTTCTACACTCCGACTGATTAGAACTTGAAAGATAAAATTTTACTATTCATGAGGCTAACTATGTATAATCATTTTATAGTAAAAAATTCCATTTCCCAAATACATTAAGCAATAATGAATCTTATCTTCTAAATTTAAGTAATATAATTGTATAGCTCATTTGGTGAAGGTGCAGAAGGTCAATCAATCAACGTGTAAATGCTTGCACCACAACAGTAGGTATTTGATAAAGTTGTAAACAAATGTCGATAATGAACAATGGCAAGACTCAATTTTTACTGGAAATTTTATATGTTTATATGCATCACTGTACCTTTTTGCGTTTTATATGAAAATAAGTCAGTTCAATGTTTGTTTTTACAAATCCAATTTTTTTATTCGGCAAAGTATGTGACAATTCGTGATATTTTGAGTTGTGTGGCGAAGATCAACGCCGCACTTGGTCTACCAAAGCGCGCAAGATTCGAACCTACAACCATCGCACTTACTGTCATAACTATATATCGTATATATTACATAATTTTAATAGAATATATAAAATGTAATGCCTCGCCCTCACGTGTCACTGATTACTGTTAGACGCTTCTCGAAGTAGTCGTGTTCGTGTACTCGTGTGTCGAGTGCTATCAGTCCCCGAGCGTTACGTACATTTGTATAATTTGTTTCTTATACTATAAATAACTTTATTATTTTTGTCATAATATTTAAAAATCGCTTGATAATGTTTTTGTTTCTTATAATATTGAGTTTTAATGATATTTCACTTTTAAACTTGTAGCCGTTTTAATATGTGTAGATCGGAAGTATCTTTCTGATTATAAATTAGATTTTGATTTTGATTCTAAATTTTCCTCACAGCCAGGCAAAGGGAACCTGGCAACCTAGAGTTTACTTTTAACACTCCGTTACCTATTAAGACACATTCGTTTACCACTTTCCACCAAATTGTTAAGACATTGATTAGTAGCCATTGGCAGTGATTAGTGGCGGAAACAAAAAGCTAAATTTCTCGCTTGTGACCAGAGCAAGGGAACGAAAATATTAATGAAATGAAAATATAAAAAAAATAAACCCACAACTATCACTTTTCGTTAGACATATACATACATACATACATAATATGTCAAATGTAAAGTAGATGTTCCAAAATATGAAAACGTTCAGATATGAGAGTTAGTTTTTTTTGTTAGGGAAATTGAAAAGTGGAAATTTTAATTGATCGAATATTTCAGCGCCACGTTGTATTCCTAGCGGGGCAGCCAGAGGGAACGGACGCATCAACCTCTCATACTACTACTACATGCCCTTCGAGGGACTTCTAATTTTTTACCTGACGTTCCTCCAATATTTTGTAATTCAACCGATCTCCTATAGCCATTACCCCTATCATGTTTCTGACAGAATATTTGTGCATTTCATATACCTAGTAAATACTTGCACCTACGCTGACCATGTGGGCAAAATGTCGCTAAATATAAATCTTGGCGTCCCTATATCTTGTTTTCTTTCTTTAAAGAGTATTGAAATATTTTGACATTTTTCGTTTCTTTTTTTTAACTTCACTGTTTCTGCCATATAGCGGAACAGGCAAAGGAAATGAAAATAATTAATTCCTTCGACAGTGAATCGAACTCACAACAACAACATAATGAGCTCAAATTTTTAATGTGTCATACCTAAATAATTTAAATTCAAGTTGGTTAGGTGAACTTAGAATTTGTTATAAAACCTAAAATATTTTATCAAAGACGTTTCTAGAAATGCTTAATTATTATTATTAGCGATCTGCTAAAATTAATATCGGAGTTAGTATTAACTATTAACTATACATAATGCTACCTACGCCTTTCTAATAGATGGGAAGACAATGATTTTGTGTTAATCATTTCTACCCATGTCCATACAATGACGTTAAAATGTTAAAAATATAAAATATGAAAATTGTGAACATGACAGGAATAATATATAAATAACACGATGTCAATACTTTACATGAAAGTACTTTGTGTACTTTGGTTCTCTTAGCGAAAGACTAATAAACAAAAACAATACGTAATTCCGTAATTCGCTCACAAACAAACATATTTTCACTTTACAAACATGACATGTATACAGTTAACTAAAACTTTAAACAGATAATAAGAAAAAAATAGAAACAGTCAAAGTAAAAAACAAATAACCTGTCAGCCCGCGTCAGGAAAGGAAACCATGTCAGGAAGGAGCATTCTGGATCTTTTTTTACAAAAATTTAATTCGTTCTAGTACACAGACGAGAGGACTAACTTTGAATATTAATAATAATAATAATTATAATAATGATTCAGCATAAATTTGTAAATTGAATGAAAAAAACCGTATTAATACTTAAAAAGTCCCAATAACACTCCAATTGTGCATGTTAAGGAAGAGAGATGATAAAAGATCTTGAACTTAAAAGGTAAAGTAAAAGGGATTTTCCGATTACTATAATGAAAGGTAATAACAATACATATTGTGTTATCGAGAGACGACCAGCGTGCAGCGTTGCGTCATAATCGCTGAGAGCCTTCCTTACACGGGTTATTACTGCAAAGTACCCTTGCGTCATTCGCACGTCATTGTCTTTTATAACATATTCTCTTTATTGCGCTTCTGTATTAATTAATGTTTCGATGTTCTTGCTGCTGTTTAAGAGTTAAAGGAGCACCAGGTAAAGGATTTTGAGGCGATTAACTTGATGTGACATGACGATAGTCTATTCGACAAGATTGATTAATAAATCACAAAAAGATTTTTCAATTGGAATGAGTAGTTTCTGATATACGCGCGTTTAACTAAATAAACTCTAGCTTTAAATTTCTCCATTTTACACCTACAGACGGGCAGACAGTTTGAGTGTATTGAGTGTAGAGTGGCGCGGCGGTATATCGTCAAACCAAACCATAAATAAATTGTTATTGACATATATATTAAAAATACCTACCTATTATCAAAAAAGTAACCAAGTTTTCTTAAAATAAGCGCCAAATAAACAAAGTTAAAAAAGTGCAACATGAAGTTCTGCCACTCAACGTTTCACTGATTCTGGTGAAAAGAAGACAAAATGTCTTGATTCTTGACTTTAGTCTTTCTCTCTGCCTTTTCTTCTGTATATACCTCTGTTAAGCTTTAATGTATGCAAATCACGATCATAAATAAATACTAAACATTTCGTTAATGCCAAAGTCTTATTTGCATCCAATTGCAATGCCAAGGCTTAATGCTTGTTTGAGAGTCTTATTTACGATTATACTCAATTTATAGACTACCTACTGATATCATTAATGATCTTGATAATTTTTATACCGCTTTGGTCTTAATTATGTTTGATATAAACCTAAGAATAATATCATTTTATTCTTTAAAATAAATGTGGTTTTTATTTTTGTAAAAAATCGTTGTGAGTTCAGTGTAAGGTGGAAGGGCTGTGATATTTTTTTTTATGAGTTTATGTTGAAATCAAGGGGCCTTGTTTGCTGTGGATTTCAATTCGAATCAAATTTGGAAAAAACTTTTATATGTTGTTTATTAATATTTATATTATAGGTTCTCCTACCTACCAATACCTATTAATAAAAAGCTAATTATCAAATGTTATCAACAAATACAACAATTTATTGTTTTTGATCATTATTTCTTCTTTAAATAGCTTTGGCATTGTGTCAAGTACAAATCGTCAGTGATGATTATTGTTTACAGTGTGCGTAGTTTGGTTAATGTCATATTAGTTAGTATGTTTGTAAGAAAATTTGTAATTTTAATTATTTCTAATATAATAAGCCATGGTAAGCCATGGCAAGCGACGGAACGAGAATTTGGGGTAACGAGTTATCATTCCCCACAAGTTTTGGTGAAATGTGAAAAGAAGTCAAAGTGTCTTGACTCTTGACTTTACTCTCTCTCTCTCTGCCTTTCCGGAAAATAATTTGCCATAGAATCAACAAATACTTAAACTTAATTTTAAAGAGCTATATATATCGTTTCGTTTCCTCTGCCTATCGAGCCATATATGGCACACCACATGAAGCTGTAAAAAATATATTAGAAAGTAGAAACACCACTGTGGCCAGTTGAGACATGTCTTGGACTTGTAGGTTATAGTTTTAGTTTATATGTAGGTATGTGGACAGATACTGGGTATGTACAGTGCTTAATGATTATAAGCATAAAATATACATTAGAGAAACACCACTAAGGTCCATCATTTCGTTCCCCAAAGTGTGTTCTCTAGTCCATGTGAACAAAGTTGTGGGGCTGGAGTTACCACTCGAATACTATAAAACTTCTATATAAAGAATCTTCATAGCAACGTGACCTTCTTCTTGTTGCTATGTTATGTCATGCAGGAGCTTTCCAAGGTGCAGGACAAGCCTTCACAAACTTAAAATGCACTTAAATTAAATCCAAACGAACTTATCTGGTCTAACTAAGGTACATATTTCTTTACTTTTTGTACAATGTTAGTATTTTATTCAAAGGCAAGGCCAACTCCTTCCTACAGCTAGCCAAAAGATAATGTAAACTAAGTGACTCATGTGAGCTTTGATCAAAACACATCAAGTTTTTAATATTAACTTGATGGAAATTAGAAATTATGATGCTGTTAGAAATGTGGATGGTAGTAGTGCGTTCGATTCGAATTATACGAGTTATTAAATAATGAAACGTATGGCGGCGTTGGGTCATCGAAAATTATTGATATAGTTTTAAATCTTTGTTCAATTCTATTAAATTACGGTTATTCGCGTGGCAAGGGCACAAGCGTGTGACTATAAACGCGAAAGGTTATGGGTTCGATTCCCACTTAACTAAAATATTTAATATTTCCATTTACTCGTTCTGCCAACGATGCGAAGAGCAGCATTGAGTTCCACTTCTCAAAAAGTAATACCTCCAGAATTCAAAAGAAAGTGTGGTACGGAAGGGTTTTAATAATATTTGTTCCCAAGTTTTCTCTGCCGCTATACTGTTACCGGGTGAAGCTATATAAACAAGATGATTTTGAAATATTTGACATCATCTCTTACTATCTTTAATATTTATTTTATCGATAGGTATCGCTCTGTCAATAACAGAAAAATCTTAAAAAAATTGTTTGGCATAAAAAACAGCATAAAAATATATCCTGTTTTGTCAGAATTCAATATAAAAATTATAAATTTAAAGAGTGCTATTTATTATTTTATTACAGTCGAGTTATTTAATTAAGGCGTTACGAGCGCGCTAATTGAACACATACTCGTATCACTTCGTTAAAATGCACGATGTATGGAGAACATACAGACAGACGGAGATCGATAATTTAAAAATATACCATACCATGGTCGAATTGGTAAAAATATATTTCTGTCGTTTGACGCCAGTGGAGTACGCCAGTATATTTGTATTCGTAAATTGACATATTTGCTAAAAGATATTGTTAGGTGATGCTTAATTAAGTTTACATAAAAAATGCATAACAACTATATTAATGTAGGTGTTCAATCGGCATTCTTGCCTTGATATTTTAGATATAAACACAGTTTTTATTACGATAGTTCCTAGATCTCTTTTAGGTAATACAAAAGTGGGAGGGAATTCAAAAAAATATTTGATTACTTACTTATTATATAATAAGTGTTGGACATAAGACATGCCATTTAATAACAAAAAAAAAACTTAATTTTCGCCTATTCATTTAGGCAATATGTTTTAGATAATAATTTGTTTTTAAGGTTTTCATATCGGAAAAAGAAAACGGAAGACTATAGAATTTTCTTTGACTTGCTCGGTCATTACCTGCGATTAAAAATATTGAACCTGTATAAATAATAATAATAATAATTATACTTCTTTTTCGTTTCTTTGATGCGTAGACTTACAAAGGACGACGTTAATATTTTCAGGTACCGCATGAGTGATGTATGACATCCTATTGTCATCTTACATGGAAGTAGAGCCATCCGTTTACAAACATGCTCTTTTAAATAGGTAAGTTGCGTGTTGTGAAATATTTGAAACGATAAATACGTAGTGGAAATTTTAAAAAACCAGCAAATTTCACAAATATTTTTATTACGATGCATAGCGATAACAAATTTACAATAAATTATCATTAAATTCGTGTGAGGTGGCATTAGGTAACTACATACATAACATACAGCAAGGACTTATCAATTTTGGCCCTCGAAAGCTAAATTAAAATAAGGTTAAAATAATCTTTTATGCATATATATTACGTATATTAGAATACATAAGCTTATTAAAACTACAAAATGTTTTGAGGATGGTTTACTAACGAATCATTCTTAAAACAAAAATGATCTACCTAACTTAAAAATTCTACACAAAATTTCAATTTCCAAATATTTTATTCAGGACATTATTATTTTAGGATTTGTATTTATAGCTTGGTTTTTTAAAGTCGTATAAAAGGTTTAAAAATAAATTTAAACCGCGAAAATTACTAAAATATTATATATAGCACTCCCTAGAGAATATAAATTGGTAGAGAACATAAAGATTTGTCATAAAAATGAATTATTCATGCTATTTAAATATATTATTTTGAAAAATAATATTAACTTACATTAAGTACTGGGAACCATCAATGCCATATTGTTGATCTCTTTACATGTTATTTATAAATTTAAAAAATATTTCGATTTTTTAAATTAACCATTTATAATTATGTAAATTAAAATATGTATTATTTTGGCACAGTGTGATTCACAGTCAATGTTCAACTATTAAAATTAACATATTGTAATTATAATTTATAATAACTACAATAAATCTTATAAGTCGCCTGTTATAACGTAACCAAATATTATATTATATCGGGATAATATCGAAACTTTCCTGACAGAAAATGTAGGTAAAGATTTGACTGGCTGACAGAAGTGTTATTTTTCTGTATATTGCAAATATATTTTTTTATATAAATCAAATACATATTCAATTAATTTAAATCAAAAATGCAAATAGGTGATTCACAAAATTAAACTTACATATTATGTGCTAATAATAATTTTAAATTAGTAAATAATTGTATACTCTTTATATTTACACTCTACTAAGTATAGACCAAGAGTCGACTGCTAATAATGTTAATATAAAGTATATAACTTTAAAAATAAGAACAAACATTACATAGTAAAAAGTCAAAAAAATAATTATACACGTAACAAACATATTATTAGTTATTCATCATAATAATAATTTTACATAAAATATTTAAAGACTAATTCACAAAACTTTTCTTACTTAAAAACAAAAAGCATAATACACCTAACTAAAATTATAACAAAAAAACATTATTTTAAAAAAATGCATAAAAATTTGAACGCAACGTGATCTGAACCCGCGCCTCTTGTGTATCGTTTAAGCGGTATTGTCAACTACGCCATACCATATCATCGGAATACGTCGAAATTCCTATACAGTTGTTTACAATTTATTTATGTTCTTAACATCTCTTACAATCAGCAACTTGGCAAGAGAGAATGCTATTTACCTGAGCATGGACCTACCTTTCTAATAAAAAAATATCATAATCTAAAAACAAATCATACTCGTATTGTAACATAAAATTCTAAGATTTTCCAATTCCAATTAATAAAATTGTAGGATGTTCATTGGGCACATTATAAAAAATTCAGGTATAAATTAGCAATAACAAAAATAGATTTTTTAAGATTTACCTATTTTACTCGATTTAGTATCAACAATTTCCTTCCAAGGTGTAAAGATGGGTTGTGGTAGTTCCTTGCAGTCGACCAACGGGTTTGTGGCACTCAACGCCTCCATGACTCTTGGCTGGGCCTGGTCTAACAAGTCTTCGTTGGCACAGATCACACCAGCTAATGTTGTTTTCCGGATTTCCGTTAATTGTTCTGTAATTCAATGTTTTATGTATAAGATATGAATTAATTTATTAAGCAAGAAAAAGTTTAAGCAATTTGGAGACTAAAGTTTTCTTAAAGAAGCGAAGCTTGATTTATTTATTTGAATCGAAAATTACTTTCAGCCCTTTCGTTGAGGAATATAATTAATATAGTTTATAAAATAATAATTTAAAATATTATTCACACTTAGGTTTAAAAATATATATTTTTACAAATGTATAATTTTCTTTTATCCTCAGTGAGAACACTTTTAAAATTTTAAACATATTTAATAAATAGAAAATCAATAATTGATAATAGCGTATGGCTAAGTGGCAGAGCGCTGTTGATGGATGGTTTGAAAGGGGCGTGGGTTTAGGTCCCGATTCAAGATTTTTAAAATGTTTGTTCCATTCTTAGTTTTATGCCATAGCAGTTTAAAAATGTTAAAAACTCACCCGATGTAAATCTAATTGTTTCATCCGAGGTCTCATACCAGAAACGGTCACCGATCTTGATTCTGAGGAACTGATCAGCTATGAGGCAGGTCAGGGTCGGCCCCAGGAGTCTACCCTTGGGATTCTCTGCTAGGGCTCCCGTGTATAAGTCTATATCGTCTACGTTCCTGAATAAAAGTTGTTATAATTTGAAGTATTATATATTTTTTTAATTTAGTCAGTAATAAATAAATTGGATATAGGTATTATTTCGACTCGACAGTAACAGAAATAAATCACATAAATAAGGGGTATTTTTACAGAAAAACATATTTAATATGTACAAATACATTACAATAAAAAGAATTCTCAAAACGCAAAAATACTCACTTGTATATTTCACAAATACGGCTAAGCGATTCGTCGAACTCATCATCCAACTGCTCACAAGTACCAATAGGTGGCAACCCACAATGAGCTCGCCACACTGGGTACGGTGGAAGTCCATGGTCTCTACCACGTTGTATGTTCAGTGACACCAGGTCCAAGCCGCAAGGGTGTGGGGGTGAAGGGGCGGGGGATGAGGGTAGAGCTGGAGGCGGTGCTGGTCGTGTGGTACCATTAAATGTTGGTTTGCGCTCGAATAAGTGCTCGCTTAGCTGTGAAATTAGTTAATTATGAGTATAAAGAAAGCTGCTTCACATTTTGTCCTCCTTGGCACAACGTCGCTCTTTGGCTACCAGAGCGAGGAAATAAAAATATTTTTAAATATAAATATTCTCCCGAACTCGAACCCACAACTAACCATTTTAAATGCTATTACAAATTATTAGTTTAACCTAAAGTAAAACACGCTATTAATACACCAGAAAAATACAACATTGATTTTAATATTTATTTATGAACTCTTCCAGACAACCATTATCGGTCGGTTATCTGTGCCTATCCTGTTATATACGGTATACAGCGTGAAGCTGAAACAAAAACAATAATAAAAGCATTACCTCAGATGTAATATGTAAATCCACAGAGTGTACAGGCGTATGTAAAGCAGAACTGACGGCCGCCTTCGGGCCCTTCTCCTGGTACAGCGCGTAGGGGTTGAACAGCATCTCGTGCAGGTGCGTGTAGCTCACGGTGCCCGTGTTCGCGTCCACGTTGTGAATTAGACCCTGCAAATGTTAGTTAGTTTCCAATATTATATTAAGAATATATTAAATTAAAATTAAATCAGCTTTACGCCGTATCCCCCGCACATAACAGAGTAGCCAGAGCGAACCTAGTGTTAAGACACTGCGTTCCTCACTTTCCGTCGAATTTTAGATTGCGTGTTGAGTGGCAGAACTCAACGCCGCGCTTTGCCTGGACACCAGAGCGAAGAAATGGAAAAATGAATTTAAATAAATATTACAATTCTTCGAGTGGGGATCGAACCCGCAAGCAACCATTGGATACAAACAAGGTTACAATTGTTATTTCTTAAATTAAGACTTCTTCAAATGTGCACGACACATAAAAAATAAATAAAACCATTATTAAAAATTAAATTTCAAAAAATAAATAAGTGTACCGGTAATAAAGTGTGCGCAAATCTGAAAGCGGCTGCAGAAAAGTGGTTAGCCATGGAGGGGTCCACTGTAGGGTCGTAGGCATCAGAGTAGCCCTCGCTCTTCAGTGTCAGGTTTAACGCCCACATCACGTCCATACCTGATTTAAAATTTTCATTTATTTTTATTGTTGAATCTCGTAAGTAGGAGGGTAGGGAAAGTGTTAAAATACTCTGTTTACCATTTACACAAAGTTGAGCACTTTGGAGACATTACGTGTTTAGTGGCGAAACATGTCGTCGAGCTTTTAATTAGGTACATCAAAGTTTGGCTGAAAATGAAACTAGTTTATTCATTTTCATGAGAATCCAACTAACAAACGTGGCTTTTAGTGACACACTTGTGCCATTGCTCCAAGACGGCTCTTCTATTTTAAAAATCAATAACTTCATTTAACCTAATAAATTAAATTATTCTACAAAATTTACCAAGGATAGACGGCAAGAACTCAGCATAAGTGATATGCTGCATCTGAGCGCCCACTATCCTTCTGGACTCCTGGAAGACTGTCTCGTCATCCCATTGCGGGTTCATCTTCTTGAGGCTGGCCGCTATTCTGTTGTGTTGTCTCGCCCAGATCAAATGCATAGTGGTTAAGTGAAGATTCTCATTGGCTCTGTCGTCACCTGGTTGAATAATTTTAAACATAAAATAGATTGGGTTGTCTTTCTTTTTATTACGTTATGGTATGGTAGTAACAACACTCACCAGATTCAAAGCAATAACGACCCTTAGCATTCATCTCAACAGTGTTACATCCATCAGCTGGATCAGTAGAAGGTGGAAGCAGCTGCCACTTCCCGAGCCGCAACATCCGCAGCTGGCCGTCCAGCCCGGCGCGCAATTGACGCGTCCTGTTAGACCTGAAGCTGTACACCGTGGAGCCGTCAAGGAAGGCTGTTGCTTGGTTTAACTGTTCGCGTTGTCCTGGAGTGTGTATGATAAACTTTATATGGATGATACAAGGAAATGGAAACATATTCTAATGGTCGTCAGTTATTGTGTCAATCAACATTTTTGGTTATCATGGTTCTTGCTTCAAATAACATCGATCCAAATTGTAATAAAGATTATATTTTGTCTATTTTATATGAGACACCAAATTTGTAATATGCTTACAAGACCTAAGCAAGAAAATAGGTACGAATAACTTATTTCTAGGAGACTTATAAATTATGAAATTATTTGTTATAGATAGTATATGTGTTATAAATAGTCTTGCAATTATAAAAATGATATTACATCAATAATTAGCTTCTAGACTAGAATAATCTTTTAAATATACAAAACTCTAAAAATATATTATTACATACCAAAATTGCAAGTAGGCGCAGGTGCGGACCTAACAAACTCCATGCATGTCAGGTTGTAGTCCTGGTAGAACGGGTCCTCCTCATCGAGCTTCACCGGGAAGCACTCAGGGTGGGCGATGTCACTGTGACAGCAAGATATTGAACTGCTGTTTTCACCTGGAAAGTATATTGTTTGATAAAATACTAAATAATTTATAAAACCAATTAAGCTTATGAAAATAGCATTAACTTAATGTTTGAGATGGCAAATGATGAATGTGTGATGATAAAATGGTGTAATGAGTATACTTTATATAAAATGTAACCATGAAAAACTGAAAAATGTGTTACCTTTGCTAAGCGCAGTAGCAGTGATGTCATGATCTATAAACTGTCCCCACACAGCCAGCATCACGGTGAAAGCGGAGTCGTGGGCGTAGCTTGGTCTGTGCACCGTGACGCTCACGTCGCGAGCGCTCGGCAGGATTGAACCGTCGTTGGCTACCCTAGGGGAGCTAATGCCTGGAATTTAGAAGAGAAATAGCATAATAATATTTACTGATTGATTGATAAGTAATGGCTCTATGAGGCAGCAGAGAAAATATGGTGGTGTATTTAGGAAAATAAAATAATCTTACCGTCTCCATAATCCGGCGGCAGAACTCTTCTGAAAGGCGTGTTGGAGACTCCCCAGGTGAGTGGGTTTTGCAGGTTATTGCACGAACCGTCCTGTGATCGGTATTTAGAGGGCATGCAGGGTTCCGTCGGCGGTCGGCAATATGCTGGCTCCTCGAAGTTATTTTCAGTTGAAGGGCCTATACCTACACCGCCATCTAATTTGGGATTTGTTCTGAAATGATCAAAGAACATTTTTTTCAATTGTTTTGTAAATTAATAAATAATATAGTTAGTCTAGTAAAACTGGATGTGATGTTGAGTGAATTATTTAATATTTTCATTTTCTCGCTTTGTACCAAGACAAAGCGAAGCACTGAGTTCCGACATTAAATAATGTCTTGAAAATTCGGCGGAAAGTCTGGATGTTATGATGGCTTCATTTGAACTATTTTTTTACAGTTTCGTGCTATATCCTGCTTATAGCAGGATATAGCGCGAAACTATATATATCCTGCTTACAGCAGGATAAACAAGGGAAACCTGGACATCTAATGTAGACACTCCGATCCTCATTAAGACACTTCCGCTCCCCACTTTCGCCGAATGCTTGAAGCAATACCTTTTGTGTGGCGGAAATCATCACCGCGCTCAGCCTCTTTACAAAAGTGAAGAAATGACAATATTAAATAATTTATTCCACCGTGGCAATGAAACCCCCAACCGTCGCGTGTACAGTCTCACGCTTGTGCTTCTGCGCCACGACGGCCTCACGACTTGATTGAGATCTTGTTAGATATCTACAATGCATCTATAGATTTCTTGGATAAATTATTTTGACCGTGACTGAAGTGAGGAGAGGTGGTTCTAAATGCAATAAATAACAAAATTTATACGGATAATAGGAACAATGAAATATATTGAAAATTGTAATAGATAACTAACATTGTCTAGTATTAGGTAGCGGTAACGTTATTATTAGTATACAATATCAGTACCGAAGCCAAAGTAGGCCGGATTGAGTTTCGTGGTCAGTAACTGACATACGATACGCTATTGATCGATGTGGTGTGCCTTCACTTTTGAGTTTTATAGTAAAATCTAATACTTTATAAAACAATATTTTAATCCGATACTTAAAATATATACTCCCTAACCTACCTACAAGCCAAATTTCATTTTTAAAGCCCAGAAGTTTCGTCTGTGCTTTTTGTGCCAGTATCTCAGTGATGGTGATTTTTATATACCTATAGATAGATTATCTTCATAGATACCTATGACAAAATAAACTTAGATATTCAACATTAAGAAGGAAAAGCTAGTATGAAATTTTCTAGCAATGAATGTTAGATTATCTCTAATGAAAGACAATTGTTGGTTGTAATCAAGCGATAAACAATTAAAGTCATTCTTATATGCAAATAGGCGAGCGTATTGTTTGTTGTTCGTGTTATAATACACAAGCGACCCACATGGGGCTTAGCCCGCTTAAAGTTATTGTTGTATTATAGACAAATCATACAAAATCTTTACATAAATTGTATTCTATGTGTTTTTCTGATGTATAAGTAATATTACTGTAAAGTTTCATCTAAATTCGTTCAGTAGTTTTTGCGTGAAAGTGGAACAAACGTCCAACCTAACAAACGTAAATATTTATAATAGTAGGACGAACTGAGACTAGATTTTATGTGATCGCGGGTACTAAGACTTACAATGAAACAATTAATTTCATAATTATAACACAGAATTAAAAGGAGAGGCTAGTCGTGGCGCACAGGCACAGTGCGATTCTAAACGCGGTAGGATGTGGGTTCTATTCCCGGTCAAAGAGATGAAATATTGAATATTTTAATTTTCCTCGTCTCGTTTAGCGCGTCGTCGGTTTCCGCCACTCATGACTCACACGCAATGCTTCCACTTAGTGGGGAACGGAAGTAAAGAAATGGGAGCGGATTATCTTATCACTAGGTTCCTAGGTTCCCTCTGCCTACGCTGCTGGGTGGGATACAGCGTGAAGCTTAAAAAAATTAATGTGATGTTTGAAGGTCAACCTGTATCTGTACCGTTTCTGATACAGCATTTTGCACTGTATTGACGGCGATATAAAAATGTTAACGGTGAAAAAGGTTATTCGCATCATTTTCTGTCGCGGAACTTATAATATACCAAAAATAACTGCAAGGGGGTCAAATTGATACTAAAATTAGCTCCTATTCAAGTAAGTATATAAAAGGATTTTGTAAGATCAATATTACTTAGGTTCATGCTATAAGTGGTAAAATATACATTTAAAGGTTAACTTTGTTTTCAACACAAACAATTATACATTAAATATGTGTAAATACACAAAATTTTATATGTATACTAAATATGCCTAGACCATCGTGGCGCAATTGGTAAGCGTCTGATGTCGTGATGTTGTGGGTTCAATCACTACTCGCGGGAATTAAATATTCTCATCTGTTCTTATTCTTTGCGAAAATAAAGTACAGTGTTGAGTTCCTCTGTATGATATATACTTTTACTGATATCAGAAAGTAACGGTTGAAAAAAATAATAAAAATTTATTATCTTAATTACGAATAATAATCATTATTTAAAAATAGAAGCCGTCGTGGCACAGGGGCAGACTGTAACGCTGCACGACGTTTAGTCGTGGGTTCGATTCACTTTCGGGTTTAAGAAATGTTTAATATTTTCATTTTCCTTGCTACGTTAACGAGGCAACACAACGTTGAGTTCCGCCACTCAATACGCAATGCCGCGAGAATACGATGAAAAGTGGGGAGAAGAAATATCTTAATCTTCAGGGGATCTTAAATTAAGCATTATTTCTTACAATTAAAAACGAAATGTCTCAACACCAGGGCCCCTTTACTATGTAGGAAAATAAAATATATTAGAAACAAAAAGTAGAAGTAATATAAAAACAAAGAATACGTTGACAAATGTGAAAATTAGAAACTACAACGCAACGTCAACGTCCCGAACGTAAAGATTTAAATTATAATGCCATCAAATAAACTTACCCATTCACGAGTACCCTCGTCGCTTCTTCAGCGGCAAAAGCGGATTCAGCTAATGGTTTTACAACGGGTGATGTAGCAGCTGCCCTCTGAGCCCTGGACGCCGGGGAGTCACTGTCTAGCGGCTTCAGACTACTTTCTATTACTTTCCGTTTTTTCAAAGCCTCTTTGCCCTTCGCCACTGCTGCATCGATGCTGATTTTGCTGGGAACAGCTCCCAGCCATGGCCGTGGTGGTTTAGCTGAAAGATTTATCGTTATTTAGGTAAGTATAATGAATAAAATAGTTAAAAAACGATACTAATAACTAAGACACTCCGTTCCCCATTTTCTGCTCAATTTCCAGACATTGTGTGTTAAGTGGCGAAGCTATGCCGCGCATTTTCTTGTTACCACAGAGAGGATTTAAAAGTAATTCATTCCCTAAAATGCAAGTCGAACCCAAGCATTCTGGTTTTATAGATAACGAATGTATAAAAGTATTTTTAAAACTTTAGAGTATTGTTATTATATTACTATTATTATATTTAATAAATATCAGACAATTTTAAATATCAAAAATAGCTATACATTAAAAAGACATAAACATTTTGACATCATTTTTAGAAATTTTCGATCTTTTTATCATTTCATTAGCATTATTGAAATAGCTATAAATAAAGTTGAAAACTGGTAAAGTTTATAATAAGAACCGTTTTGTTTATTTTTATATTTTTTAAAATTTTGGAATGATGTCGACTCTACCTACTGCAGAAATGAGGAATAAATAGTCCATAAAAATATTTTGTAAATATTTTACTTAATATATATAGACCAGTCGTGGCGCAGGGGCAAAGACGTGCGATTGTGTACGCGAGTTACTGGTTGTGAGTTCGATTCCCACTCGAGGAAATGAAATATTAAATATTTTTCTGGTAACGAGGCAAATTTTGACGTTGAGTTTCGTAACTCAATAGGCAATGTCTCAGGAATTAGGCAGAAAGTGAGGAACGGAAGTGTCTTTCTTACACTAGGTTTCCAGATTCCCCCTGCCTATAGTGTTCTTAATATTTTAGTTTACACAATTTATAGGCTGCAGCATCGTTTGCTCGGATGTTGTGTTTTATACAAAACCCTATTTTTCCAGTTACCGTAGAAAAATACTCTCGTTGTGGTCTGCTACACTCTCCAAAAAATTTACATGTAGGTAATATACAAAAAGCTCCATTTTTTTAGCTATGCGTTGTTTGTGAGTAAAAACACATAAAAATTGGAAGCCAAATTGTGGCGTAACGGGATAAAATTTTTATAAAAAAATATAATTTATGTTTTCTAAAAAAGTATTTTTCTTTCCTAAGTGTGGAATAACATTCTAAAAATGTCTCTGGTGTCGAGGCAAAGCGCGGCGTTGAGTTCTGCCACTCAACACGCAATGCCTCCACAATTCGGCAGAAAGTGGGGAACGGAGAGTCTTAACACTAGGTTCCCTCTGCCTACCTGTGTGCGGGATACAGCGTGAATCTGATTAATTTAATTTTTTTTTTAAATTATTGATGTTTAGTCTTATAACAGGAATCTGGAACCTACAATATATCGATAAACAAATCTGGATATTGACTAATTTGATTATTATTCAAGAATATTCATTGCGTAAGAATAAAATTAAAGCACGTTATAAAAACTATACATGGGTGTTTGTAATCTTAGCTCATGCCGACATTTATATATAAAACATTATTTAAATTTACATTTTTACTATACCTCAGAACTTTTAATAAATATACATATTTCATTTTATTTATATGGTTTTGTTAACGTTTCTTATTTTAAGTTTAAGACATATCTTGCAGAGTAGGGAAATTATGTGCAGATCTGTAATATAGTAATGGTAGGTACAGAAAGCGCTGGGGCGGTAGGGCTTTTACTAAGCAAAAAAACTTATTTTTGGGAGTCTTATAAAATTACCTCAAATGGGATTCTACCTCACGCCCATGACTTAAAAAAACTCATCGCCACTGTACCATCATTCACATTAACCATATATTACAACATTATAAAATATACGTAGTTTATATTCAGCTGATTATATAGAGCCTACACTACACGTGTTTTGGGGCCTCTATCTACATATTTGTAAACAATTTAATGACAAAATTAAGGCCGTCACGTCGTGGCCATCGGCATAGCGGCAGACATTAATTGGGACGGTTGAAGATTCGATTCCCACTCGGGGGAAGGAGTTATTTTTTTATTTCCTTGCTGTGGTAAGAACCTGCCTCTGCGCCATGACGGCCTCTAGCATGCAAATAATGTAGCATAATAGAAATTCTTAAAAATATAATAATAAATTTTGAAATAAAATTTTGGAATTATTTTAAGGCACAAAACCCAGATGACCCGGTTTCGAAACAAAGTGTCGATGCTACTGAAAGTCACGATTAAATCACAAGGAACCCCCGGAGGGCATGTATAAAGGAAATGATGACAGTAATATCATGTACCAACATATTATGGTTAATGACTCTGTTGGAAATAAATATAAAGATCTTTTGAATCGAGCAAGAAATGAGGAGAAATTAATAAGCATTCCATGGATTCACCGTGCAGGTGTCCATCGCAGTACAGGATGAGAGTTCAGAGCAATGTCTAGGACTTGCGACCCAAGTGCAAGTTCATGGGACACCTCCACTGTCCGAGCTCATCTGTTTCTTATTTACCTACTTCGAAAATATTGTACTAGTGCCGCCTTCGAAGTAAATTCTAGAAAAGAATTAATGATCATACAATATCCCAAAACTATCAATAATATTTACTTATATAGTTTTGACTTCAACATTGTACAGTAAACGCTAGAGGCCATCGGACGTCGATTTCTTGGTACGATATTAGGGCTATAAAATTATCATGTTTTATGTATAAACCTTTATGAAGTATTTATTCAGATTTTTATTATTTTGTATACAAATTAAAAGCCTTCAACCAGAAGCTTGATCAAGGATTTTTGGCTCGGTTTGGACGGTCTGGTTAAATATATTGCGCAATATAGGTACAGCGAAAGGAGAAAATGTACCTAATGTATTTATTGATTCTTACAGATAAGTTTTCAGCGGGGTAGGCTGACAGAACCTAGTAATAAGATACTGCCTTCCCCCCACACCCCCTAATTTTCGAGATAAAAGTGGCGGAACTCAGTGCCGTGCCTCGTCTACCAGAGAATAAAAAATAATAAAAAATTAAGATTAAACTTTTACATAGGACAACCACTACTACGTAAAATAAATTAATTTTTAACAAAAAGAAAACCGACTTCTCACAACGAACTAAAAAGTAACAAATAATTTTACAAAGATTTTATTTATAATCTTGAAGTCGGTGCCAAGTAAAACAAACAGGCTTAGTAATTTGATATTGTAGTAAAGTAGCATTAGCTTGACACCGACTTCAAAATTATAAAATTATTTTTTTATCAAAATTATTATTTAGCAATGTTTTTCCTTGTAACTATTACAGTACAATTATAATTTTTAAAAACAAACTAGTTTAATTTCAACTGGATTCCATAATCAGAACCTAACCAAATTTTCACCAAACTATCCTTGTATTCTTTCAAATAAAAAAAGAATCATCAAAATCGATTGGCGCGACATTGAGTTACTCGTCTATTTGTCGCGCACATACCTAATGCAAATTTAAGACTAATGTGATTTTCTTATAGATACCAATGTCAAAAATGGACTAAAAAATGGGACCAAATGGGATGATTTATCCGAGACGAGATATCTACTATGCTACCTGTTATCCAAACAAGCGATAATCTTTGCAAAATGATACTAATTTTATTTTTAGGTTCACGCTGAATCTATCATATCGCAGGGTAGACAGAGGGAACCTGGGGAAGTAATGTTAAGACACTCCGTTCCCGTTAAGACACTTCCATTCCCAACTTTTCACCAAATTCTGAAGGCATTGCGTGTTTATTGGTGGAAGTCAACGCCGCGCTTTGCCTCGTTACCAGAGCGAGGAAATACAAATATAGTATTTTATTTCCTCGGGTGGGATTCGAACTCAGAACGTTTACAGTCGCACGCTTACCCCCGTGCTACGACTGGTCTCACAAAATGCTTATCAATAATTGAGATTGATAACATGACATAATAAGTGAAGGCAGTTTGGTAACTGACATTTATCAACTTTTAATGTGCACTTCATCATCATCATCATCTTAAAATATAATATATGTTGTATGCTAATTTTGTCTGTTAGAACTGGTTTCCTAGATTTCATTAGGAGTAATAAAATATATATATAATTGGGTTTTATGTTTTTTTTATCATCCTTATCCTTATCGGTATACTTTCTGCCTAATTTTCGACATTGCTTATTAAATGATATCTGATGATGATGCTCCGTCTATCCAGCTATCTGCGGAAATATTTGGAAGTAAAAATAGAACAAATATGGAATGTACTATTTTGGATTATACAATATGCTTCGAAGGCTTCGATTGTCAAAAATAGTAGCGAAATATCAAGTTTGAAAATACTTATTTTTTTTGTATAATCAATATCGAAACATCGACATAACTAAAAAAATAATAATCTTTTTAATTAAAGATTTTTTACAGCATGTCGGAGTGTAGGCGATGGCAGTGAGTTCAGAAACCTCTTGGAAAAAATGTATAATTACAATTCGTTGTTTTTCTGGTCTGGCTAGTCAAAGTGAGACGTCCACACATCCGTCTGCCTCGCCAACTGCGAGTTAGATATACAATGAAATATATATTTTAAACTAGTTATATGATTTATAATGTATATTATAATTTTTATAATCTCAAGGTTATCCGACATATTAAAGACATGGGTGTATTTGTAGGAGAGGGCACGTAGGTCCGTGCTCACTTCAATAGTTTTGTGCCCATTTTTATGTAAAATGAAAAATGTATAAAATCCCTTGATAGGAACATATCTGTTCAAAACTAATGAACCAGACCAGAAAGACCCCCCCCCACTTTTTTGAATTTTAAATTTTGAAAAAGAGAAACGTTCAAAGTCAGACTTTATTATCTGATATTTTTTTAACCTTCAACTTGAGATCCCAAATTATTTGTTTAAAATGTTAGGTATATAAATATTTTATTTTAAAATACTCTGTTTAATTATAGTCACCTCTCCATTGCAAAAACTTTATAACATTTTAAATTTATTTGAATGAAACCGCATCTTTAGTTTGCTGTATAATTTTTTTTTAATATTTAACTAGAGTGAGTGTGAGTGAATTAATATTTAACCCAACTTAAGGCTACCACGTCACGAGACAGTGATTCACTTTAAACGGTAGTTGTTACTTTTTTTATATAGCTTTTGGAATATAGCATCTTATCATTTCACAGAATTGGTTTAAAACTGATGAGCAAAATAAACAAGGTTTTCTTCATATTTCATTTTTGGGTTCCGTCACCTCAAAGTGAAAAAAAAAAAAACTTTATAGGCTTTTCAACTATTAAAGTTTAGAGTCCCTTGGAGCATAGAAAAAAATTAAGCTTGTAAGAAACTAAATTAAAAGATACTAGTAGAGCTTACAAAACAAGTAAAAAAATCCGAATAGTTGCATTTCATAAAAAAATCATTACAAACTTATATTCATAAAATGAGTGTCTACATCCGCTACCCTAAGTTTGTCAACGCTGACCTAAAATTTTTGACCGTTGACCTAGATTTTTAGTCATGAAATTATTGCAGAACTCGCAATAAAGGAATCCGACTCGCACTTGACCGGCATTTTGTCTATAAATAAACACAATCTAATGATATCTTAATTTTTTCTTAGTTTTTTCATTGTTTATTTTAAATGCGATAGATGCTAGAGGCTTAATAAAATAAGAAGCTTAATGTCTTTAAAATTGGATAATTTTACTTACCTTTTAAAGGCCATGACATTTTTAGCAGAGGAGCGAGACTAGTGCTGGACATCAGTAGTGTCATGTTGCTGGGAACATCACTAGGTGTGACGTCACTGTCGTACCCCAAGTTGAAGAACACAGTGATCAGTAAAGACACTGATAGTAGGACACTGCTGTACAAAAAAATGTATTAGTTTATATAATTATTGCATTAGATGTGTAGAGTGAACCTAGTATTTGAGACGTAAGTAAAGGGAACCTAGTAAAACTTTCCGTTCCCCGGTTTCTGCTGCCATTTCTACTAGTAAACCATTCGAGTTTAGGCTCAAGCAATTAATGGCTCAGAGTACATTCTACAACACTTACGAGTATATCACTTGGTCTAGAAGAGAATGTTTGATAGCTTTTTAAAAAACGATATATTATTGAGAAAAGATTTTTGGAACCCAACATCATAACTTAAGGACGCGTGCTAGCTGCGTACGATTACGTCGAAATTATATATTAAACTAATAATTTTTTATATATGAATAATTTATTAGTTTTAAAATTTAAATATTATGTATATAAATTTAATAGGTCGAGCTTGGCACGTTCTATAGATAGCTATAGGCGGTTTGAATTAATAAAAGCTTCTTTATTATTTACATTTATTATGATAATAATCTTCTTCTTCCTGGCATTAGTCCCGGCTATTACCAGGGTCTGCCTTCCTACTTAACCTACTCCACTTTGCACGATCTTTTGCGTTCTCGGTGGTTAGACCATTGGCTCTCATGTCCTGCATCACGACATCCAACCAGCGCTTCCTTGGGCGTCCGGGAGGTCGCGCCCCAGGAACTAGTATAGCAAGGCACTTGCGTCCGACATAGTTCTTAGGCCGGCGCGTAACGTGGCCAAACCATCTCAAGCGACGCTCTTGGAGCTTATCCGCTACGTCACGGACCCCAAGACTACCTCGAATGAATGTGTTGCGTATGCGGTCAGACCGCGTTACGCCGCACATCCACCTCAGCATCTTCATTTCCGTGACGTGAAGCTCCTGAGTGTGCCGAGATAGTGCTGGCCAACATTCGCTGCCGTATAAAAGAACCGGTCGGACGATGCTCTTGTATATCAGCCCCTTGAGCTTGGGCGGTATTCTGCGGTCGCAGACCACACCAGTGACCTCCCGCCATTTGGCCCAGGCAGCGCTTATCCGGCCATGGACATCGTGGTCGATGCCTCCAGACTCGTGCATAACGGATCCAAGGTACCTGAACTTCTCCGACTTAACGGCTGGCTCAGGACCTATAAGGATGGTGCTCGAGTCCCGGCTCCCGCAGGCCATGTACTCTGTCTTCGACACATTTAGTTTAAGACCGCCGTTCTCAAGCGTACCCTTCCAGAGGTTCACTTTACGCTCCAGCGTCAGTCGGTTCTCGGCAATGAGTGCTATGTCGTCGGCATACATCATCAGCCATGGAGGCTGGTCCTGGATGTGAGCCGAGACAGTATCGAGCACAACATTGAACAAGAACGGACTAAGAGCCGAGCCCTGGTGAACCCCCACTGTAATCGGGAAGGGTCTAGTGTCGCCAACAGCAGTCCTAACCATAGAAGCGGAATCGTGGTACATGCCTCTGATAATCTCAATATAGGCCTCAGGGATCCCCTTGGATCGCAATGCCCACCAGATACACTGACGAGGCACACAGTCAAAGGCCTTCTGCAGATCTAAAAAGGCCACGTGCAGAGCTCTCCTTTTTTCCCTGTATGCCTCCATCAAAGTTCTGAGGGCGAAAATGGCGTCCATGGTGCCCGATCCTGGCTGAAATCCATATTGAGTCTCAGAGACAGTACACTCTCGGCGGAGCCTGAGGTCGATCATGCGCTCGAAGAGCTTCATGGTATGACTCATAAGCTTAATGCCCCTATAACTACCACAATCTTGAACACTGCCCCTTCCCTTGTAAATAGGGGTAATAAAGCTAAGCCGCCACTGATGCGGCATCTTACCAGTGTTCAAGATATGGTTAAAAAGGTCAGTAAGCATGAGCACACCAAGAGAGCCCAACGATTTCCACGCTTCGATCGGGATGTCGTCAGGTCCCACCGCTTTTCCGTTCTTCATGCGTCGAAGGCAATTACGTGTTTCGTCAAGGGTTATTGGGGCAATAAGTCCGAGGTTAGGCGGTGGGTCGTGATGAAGACTGCATGGGTGCTGAGTATTCAGCAACTCCTGGAAGTAGCTTCTCCACCTCTCCTTCACAGAGTCATGATTACAGAGCAGCGTGCCCTGGGAATCTCTGACGCAAAGACATTTTGCAATATCTTGCGTCACTTTATCCCGGGAACGTGCCAGTTTGTAAATGAGCTTCTGCCCCTCCACAGTTTCAAGTTTATCATACAATGGTGACAAACTCTCACTGCGGGCTCTGGCTACAGCTCTTTTACTGGCACGTTTAGCTACTGTGTACTCCAGTCTGTCTTCAGGGGAGTTGGATTCCTGCCACTTCTTAAAGGCAGCCTTCTTTTCACGAGTCACCTCCTGGACCTCGTCATTCCACCACCATGTCTCCTTGTCGATGACACGTCCTCCCCTAGAAACACCAAGAACTCGCCTGCCTGCCGCAATGATTGCCGACTGAGCCCGATCCCAAGCATCCTGAGCAGTCTCGGTGTTAGTCGAAAGATTATGACTTTTCACCTCTGCCAGGAAGTCGGTCTGCATCGGTCCATTCAGCAACCACCACTTGATCCGAGGCCTACGTTTCTCGGCTACTTTCTTCTTCGGAGTGACGTTAAAGTCCATGACAAGAAGACGATGTTGGGCCGTTAGGCTTTCGCCTGGAATGACCTTACAGTTAGTTACCCTGCCCATATGACACCGTCTGGTCAATAAGTAGTCTATTTGAGTTGAGTGGGACCCGCACTTATACGTGATAAGATGCTGAGAATTCTTTTGGAAGAACGTATTCACGACGGCCAGATCAGACGCAATACAGGTTCTCAGAATGTTTTCTCCCTCTGCATTGCGAAGACCGTGCCCAAAACCCCCGTGAACACGTTCATACGGCTCAGCAGCCCTACCAACGTGCCCGTTCAAGTCCCCCCCAACTAAGACCACTTCGGTACACGGCACAGCAAGTAGCACCCCTTCATACTGCTCCCAGAATGTCTCCTTTTCGGCCGCGCTACATCCCGCCTGGGGAGCATAGGCACTGATTAAGTTTGTGATAACGCCCTCAATCAGTACCCTCACTCGCATCAAGCGGTCGGAGCGACGGTCAACTTCAAGGAGCCCATTCTGAAGCTCTTCAGAAAGCACTACCGCTACACCGTTTCTACCCGAAGGTGACCCAGTGTATATAAGCCGGTAACCCTGTCCGATGTTACGGGACTTATTGCCCTTCCAGCGTGTTTCCTGGAGGAAGGCACACTGGACCCGACGTCTCATGAGTACATCTGCGAGTTCCCTGCATCGTCCGGTCAGAGAGCCAATATTCCACGTTGCAAAGCGGAGTTTCCGTCTGGGTACTAGCGTCTTTAGCCGTGCCCGTACATGACACGGTAGCCCTTGCCCACTTGTCGCAGGTGTAGGGCGATGTGCCTGCGCGTCGTTTTGCGGCGACGCCCTAGCCGTACCCAGTCTATTGTTTCGTCGGTCCATTTTAGTGGCGGTTGGCGGTTTTTAATTGGAGCGACTGCCGTCTGACCTCCAAAACCCCTTTGTGGGGAAAAACCGAAGGGAAAGGAAAATTGAAGGGGTAGGATAGGTAAAAGGAGGGAGCTAGGAAAGGAGG
>JAEBDU010013411.1:9929-59495 GCA_016802625.1 Heliconius numata | reverse complement strand
TATAATGATATATTATTACTCCCTTCCTATTTTGATATTAAAACTGATTTTAAGTTGAACATTTTTATGTATTCTAATGCGAGGGATTTTAGGATTGTAATCGATTGTAGTAGAAAGCGTGCTCCAAAGCATTAAAAGTTAAACTGATTTTATGTTATGTTAAAATAAAATGTTTCCACTCTGGAGATTGCTATAATTTTTATTTGAGAACAATATTTGTATAAAAATGTTTGATATCTACATGTGGATATAAATTGTGTTATAATTGTGCAATAGGTTATTAGAACAAACTATAGCTATCGACTATGATAGTAAAGAACTATTACATTTGTAGATTGGTCTATATACTATATTTATGTGCGCATTTAAAAACATAAATTCTGTATCCCGATTTTAGCAGGGTCAGCAGAGAGACTGGCTTTATGAAAATTAAATTAACTTATAACTGTAATAATATACGTTTTATGTATTATATAATAAAGCTTATAATAGACTAACATAATAATTAAAACAAAACAAAAATAGAACACATTTTAGAAAGACTTTACTTTTCTTATAATCCCCAAAGACGAAACTTTAAAACATTAGCCATAGCAGAGCATACACTCGAGTGACTTATAAAAGGTAAATACTTATTTTCAAAATATGAACGAACCCTGTTTGAACTAACTTTTTTAATTTTCTCCATGAAATCTATCCTTTTGGGACGGTCAAGTAGGAAAAGTTTTAAATATGTTTATTTAAGCAACTTTCGCTAAGTTTAAGCTCAACTTTGATACTACTCAAATAAGACGGCGGAATATAAATCAAATTTTATTCAAATTTCCAAATACTTAGCAGAGATTAAAGAGATCATAAGTAAGCACGTATAAATTACACATTATGAATACATTTAATTAAAATTCGTAATCTTAATTAACTTACTTTACACAACAAGTTAAATAGGTTGCTTTATATGTAAGTTGTAGACGAAAACATATTTCCTTTTAATTATACTTGTTATGAGACATTTTGTTATTACTTTTAATTATAACATTTCAGTACAAGTGTTATTTAACTCTTGTGCTGGAATATTTTGTCTTACTCTTATATATATACGAGTATTTCCATTAAAAAATTTAAATTACCAAAATTGGTTCCATCGCTGGCATTACCTCTCTCGTGCAAGATGTGTAAAATTCAAGTATTTTCAGAGCTCTTTAATTTTGTATCTGGTTCCGTAACTTCACCCGCTTTTTACCAGTTGTGGGAATTGAACCTTCAACCGTCGCACTTACAGCCAGACCCTATAATATTGTGCCACAATGGCAAATTCTTCTGTAAATCTGACAAATACCATATTAAATTTAAAATGATATCTTCACTTAATTTGTATGCCAGAGAGTATCTTCTATACGGAATCTAAATGACTGTAACATTATAACAGACAGACGTCTATTGCAGTTATAGTAATCATAGGTTTAGAGAGAACAATAGAATGAGCTTTCAAACACAAATACGTACGATAGGTTCTATTGAATTTTGTTTTTGGTTAAATAATTATCAAATTTTCAAATTCGAAAAGCTTAATATTGAGAGCCATTGTTTGCTAACCCTGTTGTGTTATAGTCAGATAATAACAGATTGTAAAGTAGTTGTTAGCAATTTTGTTAGCTTTAAGCTGTATTATGATAGTTGTAGAGTAAAGAGAACTTAGTGTTAAGACACTCTGTTCTCTACTTGTAGCTACTGTTATGTACTGTCGAGTGGAGGACTCAACGGTGTGCTTGGTTTTGTTACTAAAGAGAGGAAATGAAAATAATACATTCCTTTGAGCGGGAATCGAACCACAACTGTCACGTTTTCACTCACACGACCTCTAATTTTCAAACTTTATCTTTTATTTAATCATTATAGTACTTAATTTTCTGTCTATGTTCAAAAGGGTTTTTCAATTATTCTATATTTCAGCTTACAGTTAGCAAAAAACTAAATAGAGCACAGCAATGTATTTTTAAATAAAATTCAATTTCACGCCAATAATATTTCTGGTAAGTGGCTGTGGAATAATATTTTACATATAAATGATTCCAGGACCTATTTGAATAAGCTGCAAAAGCGAGTGGATCGTTGCAAATAGCTTACTTTCAATACCGGCAGTTACATAAGAAGCAAATCTCGCGTTAAGCTCGCTATTCAATGCAGTTTGACTGGAAGTTGGTAGAGAGATTTCAAAAATTATACTTGTTAAAATACGTTAGGAAAATTTATTTCTAAACATATTTTGAGTTTACTTTGTATTTTGTTAGAATTTTTTTACGATCGTATTTTGCTTGACGAAATGTGAGTTGGATGTATTTTTTCACAGATTTGCATGATTAAGTTATATTATATTATTCAAATTTTTTTTTTATGTTAAGAAAATATGCTTCAATTATTCAAGAGCTTTTTCCTGAGTGAGGGTAAGCAGAAGTAGCGCAATGTCAAAACACTGCTTTCCCACTTTCGCCCAATCTTTGAAACATTGCGTTTCAAGTTATGGAATTAAATTCCGCACTTTGTCTTGTAATGGAAATAATTTAAATATAATCACACATAACAGGAATTGAACCCGCAGCCATCGTGCTTATTGTGCTACTGCATCTTGAAAAACGCATCTTTTGTAGAGATGTATATTATTGCGAAATAAATGATTAAACAAAATAAAACAAACACAATTTTCCATAGTAATTTGATTTTTAATGAAAAACATAAAAGAAAAAAATACATTCGTTCGAATATTTTCAATGGAACTCGAAATCGGTTTCAATTTCGAAATTCAACTTTAGACTAGGTGGCTCGAATGTTTGCTGAAGCACTTACCACGTCCGAACCGTTAGGCAGTTTGACTTACAAATATAGAGCTAAGACGTTTCACTTCGCAGGTACTTTTGAACATCTATGTTACATTTATTTTAACATGAAAATAGACTTTAGTACTATTTATACTATAATTTGGAAATCGTAAACAATATTTTATTATATTTGAATAGTTTTAAACTATTTTTTTTTAGTTTCACACTTTATCTTGCAAGACACTTTGTTTCGCTTTCTGAAAAACTAGAGATTAGTAAGGTGATAGTTCTATTGCGCAATTATAATTATTACTAAACTTGTAAAAATATAAGTTTTGCTACACATTTTACAATTGAATTATAAAATTATTAATTTGAAAAATGCATGAAAGTAAAAAAAAAAAATTTTTATTCATAAAATTTAGATGGTAAACGATAATAAAGTATATTTACAGTAAACTTTATTCAAGTCCCCATAAATAACCAATACTGTAGGAGGGGTCAGTGGTAAACCCTCATACATATTATAGCGTCATAATAAAAGAGGCGGAACCACTCTGGGGATCCATTGATTTTATACTATTAATATTATATTACACGACCGCATGTCCTAAGAATAATCACCAATTTGCTGTAAACAGATTTAATTAAAGGACATAAAGTAACTTTATATTGATGTAGAAGTTTAATAGCGGTTTTTAGGGTAGCGGTTTTTTTCATACATATAGATAATATTTGTTCATATTTATAATATCATCATCATTAGAAGGATAGATAGAGGAAACCTATAGTGTCAAGTACTTGCAATTTCTACCTTTCATTGAATTATCAAGTAAGAAGTAACTTTTAGTTAATAGAATTTTGAAGAATAAGTATGAAGATTGAAGAATATGTTTCCGAACTAAAGATAAATAATAACATATTCTAATTGCCTTTATAAAATAGTAACAATGATATGTTCTATTGTAAATATACAACATATATCAACATGAGAACTTCATCATAAAATTATTTTTTAAACAAATTTAAATGTATTTAAATATAATTAAACAAAAAATACATATTATTCAACGAATTCACGATATTTCAATTAATTAGTTAACAAAAACAATCACGACCAAAAATATCCTTAAAAGTAAATCTATAGAAATAAACGCCATGTCATCGCAACTAAAAGCTTTGTTTAAACCATTGACTTGACCACGCCTTCCCATCATAGCTCTGAAATCAAAAACAAATCTTAGAAGTTTACTTTGACGTGTATTTTATGTGTTTTTTTGTCAGTAATTAATTGATTACAAAATAGTCACGAATATGTTAACATCCACTGACTGGACTGGTCCTAGTGGAATGGTAGACTGGTCCTGGTCTAGTTATGGTTTAAATTAAAAAGACAAATTTCAAAATTATGGTTAAGACTAACATGTTAAAAGTTTATAAATAAACTTTAAGCTTATACAAGAACAGCTAGGAATGTTGGAAACTCCAAAAGCTACTGAGCATGTTTATTTGAGACTATCATTAGGAAAATTTAAAGAATTTCTCAGTAATGGATGAGAAACTTATTACTTTGTAAGTTATGTTAAAAGATATCGCTTTAAATTTCGATTAACTCTATTTTCGACGAAAAAAATTTCGTTACTTAAATATTTGAATTAGTTTAACTTTCGAGCATTTTTAAATTGATTGACTTTCATGAAAGTAAAAATATAGTTTCTTTTTATAATATTAATTTCAAGATAGATATTAAGATAAAACAAATAACCCAACTAATACACTGTCAAATTGAGACAAACGTCATTAATATTTTACCTACATAATAAATTAGTATTCAAAAGTAACAAAAAATGAGGTAAGCAGGTGCGTAAAAGGACCTGAAATATCGTTCGGATTTAACTACTTTTTGAATGAACGACCGTAAAATTGATGGAGATGACCATTAATTATCACGAAGGTAACAGTTTGTTTTGCTTTGGTCACGGCCTATGAAGTTTATATATGGAGGAACCATTAGGGGATTGTCGCTTAGGGCAACCATTATCATATCCTACCGTTGTTAGAACAAATTATTTTTTGTAGATAATATGTTAAAATCTACATAAAATGATAGCTATTACAAACAAAGTTATTTAAATAATTATGTTTATTTGTATAGTTAAAAAATCTAGAATTTTAGGTAATCTACAGTCTCTTTATGTTTTAATCTACACGGTTAGGTATTCGGTGTGTAGTTAGTTACTCGTCGTTTTATTTAATAAAATTAAAAATCTTATGTTTTTATAATTCCATTCTATATATTGCACATACAAGGATAAGCAGAGGGAACTTGAGAATCTAGAATTAAGAGACTCCGTTCCCATTCAGACACTTGCGATTCCCACTTTTGAATGGCATAACTGGAAATGAAACTATTAAATATAATTTCTTCGAGTGGGAATCGAACTCCCAAGCTGTCACATTAACAGTCGCACGTCTCTACGCCGCAACTGGCATTCAGGCCTCAAGTTTTTTAATGTAGAAAATAATACAAATATATTAATAGCTTACAGTGATCATTGATCCTTATGAAATGTTCTATTCCAAGGGACACTTTACTTTCCCTTGCCAAATGTTTACCAAACATCGATTCTATCGCTTGTTTCCTATTCAATAACAGACAAACTTCTATTAATTTTATATTTCTTATATTTTCTGTAAAATTAAACTATGAAATATTGTTTTTGTACCACAGTAAGTATGGTACTTAGACTTGTAAATTAATCTGCGTACAAGTACCATCTGTAACAGTGTCGAATATCAGAGATTTAAGAGCAGGTGCGGTCAGTTTTTGTCGTACGTAGATCAGCTGGTCGCCGAGAATACTAGTCACCTGTTAAATGTGTGGCTAAGATAATAAATATTATAGATTTATTTGAGTACGGTCGAAATACCTTAAATTATGGACTAAACTGAACCGATTTGTTATTTGCGCAAAATAAATAATATATACCACTCGGATATTAGGTTTCTCTCCGTTAAGAAACTTCCGTTACTTTATGAAAATTAGAGCTTAGTATAAATATTATTTTTAACATCGACATCTATTTACAGTTTTATAATTGTGTTGGTACTATAACACCACTTACACTATAACACCATAGTTTTATAGTGTAAATTATAGAAAAATACAAAAATAAAAATGTCATATTATGCTATTTATAACGTACTATACCTATGTATGAACTGACATTCAAAAATTCTGTTTACTAAATTAAAATAATATAACATATAAAAGAAAACATAATATAGTTCGAGTCAATTATTTTACTTCAATTTTCGCAAACACAAATTCTAATTATGATCACAAACACTATTTGAGTAATTCGAATTGCACCTATTTCATGAAACTTTCCCACGATATGATAGACGTGAGATCTATTCGGTTTCACAGAAAGAGTATTGCATAACAATAACACACGTGTTTATCATATTGTATCAAAATAAATTGATTCCTTTCAAAAAACCAGGACTTTCTCGTGATAATGATAAAGGAGCGAAGTAAAATGAAATTCTACCTGATTGTGACCTTTTATTTCCTTACGCAACCAGAGCCTTTGCTCTTTTGGCACACTCGCTGTTATTCCCACATTCGCACGTGTGGAATATTTGTGGTATTGACAGAATTTAAGCTATTCTATTCTATGAGTTTTTGTGATATACTCGTATATATTGAAATGCATTTTGTGGCTAAGCTAATGACCTCGTTTCACAGTCCTATATCAGGTAACGCGACAGATGCGACGAAGCTGGATGCTGCGATCTCGAGATGCAAACTAAGCCAATCGTGACTCTGTCAGGCTTTCTATTGAGGTAGCGCTATAAGGTACACTTATTTGTCATTCGTGGGAAATGAAATTATGAGATGTTCGTAGAGAAAGTTTACATGTAGGGTAAATAATAATAATAATGTTAAAATTAATTATTGCACAGTATGTGAAGAGGTGATTAGTAAAGTCCTCATCCTCGACCCCTAATCAGCACTGTTCCCTATTAATTCGTAATTGAACGTGCGCCGGACAATTGAAACTGTTCGTAATGGACGATGTACAATTTAACACGTTTTGTGGGTAATTATGGTCGAGTTGTGGAAAATGTTTTATTATATAATTTCAGTTACCAGCGTCTACTATACCTACGTTCGTACGTCATAAGTTTTTAAGCGTCACCCTGTATCCCGCATAAAACAGGGTAGGCAGAGGGAACTTAGTGACACTCCGTTCCCCATTTTCCACAAAATTCTGCAGGTATGGCGTGTTGAGTGGCGTAACTCAACGCCGCGCTTTGCCTAGATACCAGAGTAAAGAAGTTTCTCCGAATGGGAATTGTACTCACAACCTGTCGCCTTTACAGTCAAACCTTGGGCCCCATACGCTACTATTGGACTCATGTCCTAATATGAGGCTCTGAATTTTAAATGCACTGATTCAATTTACAGAGCAGTTCCAGCAATTGTATCGTTTCCACAGAACGGGCTCAGCTGTTAATTTCAATACAGACACGTAAATTTTCGTATGTACGAGTATATATCCGAGTTTATTACAAACGATTTTTTATTCCACCGCCGTAGGGGCGCTACTCTTATCATTAAATATCAAAAGGCGGGTCTTAGTCAATTTAAATGAACAAATTTAACTTCAATTATTTTGAAGTGAGCCGGGTCGAACGGTATCCTTTTCAGGTTCACCCTTCCCCTCATTACAATCCACAATCCTCCGTTTCTACATCTAGATAAGAACCACCCATCTCTATTTTTCTATCGCTCTCCCCACTGTGCTTTTTAGGGGCCCGTTCATTTCATTTCAATTCAATTCGAAGCAAATGAATTCATTTTTCGTATTCGAAGCAGGAAACTGCTGATCTATTACGCTGATAAATGAGTTATCTGGTATTTGTAACTATGGGATACGCTTTTTTGATTCAGTGTTTTGTAATATACTCTTACATTGAAATAAATATAAGTAGGCAAGTACAAAGGCAAGGAGCAATAAAAGTATAAGTTCGTTATAATTGCATTTAATAAAATTCCGTATTCATATGCAAATCTATACTTATTCTATTCATAATATTCGCTATTATAAATTTTAACTTTATAAAAAAAAAAACATTTTAAATAAATAAAGAAATTAAAAAATAATATTTCCATTTTTTTTTCTTGATAACAAGGCAAAGCGCGACGTTGTGTTCCGCCACTCAATATGCAACTCCTCCTCCGAAGAAATCGTCTTCGAAAAGTGGTGAACGAAAGTGTTAATTGGGAATAGACTAACTTCCAATCCCTGGAACTTCAAGGTTCCAAAATTCACTCTGCTTATACAATACAGCGTGAAGCTAGAAAAAAAACTTTTCCTCCAAGTTGTAATCATACTCACAACTATTATACCATTGCGTCACGATTTCTATTTTACTTACATTTTGTTGGCTAACATTTTGCCTCAATAAATTGATAATACAGTTTATAAAATGTAGTAAGATATGTTCTCAATATAAAATAACTTGTAAATTACAATATACAATTGTAAAATATATTTTAAATATAATATAAATTAAATTGTTTTACAAATATGTCCCATTATCGATAGTAGGTAGTACTAAGTGTAGTTACTTTAAAATAAAATTGTCTCAATAGAAACTTCACACAGATCTACGCCCGGCTAGTTAAATTTACACACCGATCGTGACGTAGGGCCAACAATCTTATGCGCAATCTCACGACATTCTCTGTCAAAAACGAGAGCGGAGAACGTTCTCATTTAGCTCTAATAAGACATCACAAATTGGCACTATTAGTCTCGTTTCCCACGAAATATATACAGATTCAAATTAGAATAGCCCGCTGGTATTTTTCTTGCTACGACATTTCAACTTTTATATACTGGAACTACACAGTTCTGCTTTTAAGAAAAATGGGCTTTCATAATATTTGGTATAACCCAGCACCGCACTGGCTGCCAATAATAATAAAAACAAAAAAAAAATCAAAAAGCCACCCTAATATATAGTAATTTCATATTTCGTGAAATGACGTTCGCACCCGTACCCAAACCCGTCACCGATCTATTTGCGAGTGTCGTGTATGAAATGGAATGACACACTGACTGAACTTGGATAATATTTTCATATTTATTTTCAACTCTATTTGGAAAGAAATACTGTCTATTGTTATATTTTCCAAATATACTTCCCTTCGATTAACGTAGCTGCAGTGTCAGCTTCTCCCTGCACCCTAATCGAATTGCTCCACGCTTGGCGTCTCTCGCCTTGTGGGTCCGACCCCTGCCCGGACGTCAGAGGTCGCTGAAAATAAATAAGCGACGAAATCAAACGGCCGACCTCTAATTGGTCCCTTTCAAGTCGTCTTTGAGAATTACTTAATTGGATATTGTTAATGTTTTTAATTGATTTACTTTGTTTGTTCAATGTTTTGATGATGAAATCTAAAATGGAGTTGATTTTTTTTTTATACTTAAGCAAAAACTTGTACGGAAGTCAGTCGTAGCGCAGTGGTTGTCAGTTCGATACCGACTCGAGCAATATATAATATTCTTTTCGGCGTTGACTTCCACCATTCAAAACAGAATGCTTTCAGAATTTAAATATTTAGAAATAATGATAAATTCTTACGCTCTTCTTAATTTTATAAATGGACTCCTAAAGTTGGTCCTCTTACGATACTTTCGTCATAGTGCTATAAATCAGTGTCCCTATCATATTTTGTTCTAGTTAAGCACTCAATATTTTGTCTAATAATACTTAGTTTTATGCGTTTCTATGATTCTTATCTCGTTCTAATAAGTTTTAATATCGCGTAGTATTTTCTTATATGTATTGTCCCTCTACAATCAAAGACGAAGCGTACGCGTGTCTCGGACTTGACATCGTACGTTCTTTCGTCACGCTTGGCTGGAACAAATTGTCTAGATGTAGGGGAGCTAGACATGTGCGTTACTGAGGTAAGACAATATTATGCATGTTGTTTTAAAAAAATATATTTGGTTTTGGAGTTAAGTACTTGAAATAAACTTATTTTGTCAATAGCGTATTAGTTGAAAAGAAATAATTTTTATATTGAAATTGTTTAATATTTTTTTATGGAGATACTCACTGCAATATCTATATTTTAGAATACATTCATTTAAAAAATAACTTTTTATTAAATAAAAAGTCTTGTAAAATGTTTAAAAGACAAATACATAATGTTTTGTAAAAATTACCGAAACAACGCACATGTACTCCAGCATTATGACAAATGCAACATCCGGAATGGAATATCAAAGACCCCTTTTACATTTGAGCCCAAATATCAGTTCTAATAAGAGAACTTTGTCATGTGTCACATACAATAAGAAATCGTTGAATTAAGAATACCAGAACAATCCAATCTACTTTTATGAATCCTTACTACCTACTTGCAAGAATTTCTCCGAATTATTTATTGCAAAACTGACTAGACAACTTAGTATTAACACTCCTTATTAGATTTTCTGCAGATATTACAGCTAGTATGTATTAGTTTGCATAATCTAACGCTGGTGTATGAATCTGAAATTAATATCAAATATTTCGGTCCCTTGAAGCAAAACAATTCAAGCTTCTAAGTGAAAGCAATAAAAAATACGAATATTTATGCATTCCATTTGCTGTATTAGGATGAGACCTATGATTATGAAATTTGACAAGAAGTGAGAGAACTTGCAGTTTAAATAAAGGAAAAAATCTAAAAAGTGAAAAGTTATAGATATTTAATAGAAAAAAATAATCATTACAAACTTATAGTTTTAGTACCTACATATGCATTAACTTTACTTACTTTTTAAGCTTAAGTTTGTCAAGTTTTATAAATTGCGAATCCAACTGACATTTGGCGGTTTTTTTATCAAATAGAAATTTACGAACTAAACTAATCATATGCCTTCTTCAGTCACAATAAATACATATTATAAAGATATTTAGGCATGTATCTATTATATACTTACACATATTGATCTTAGGTACGTCTTTCTATCATATCAGATAAAATCTGATATAATGTGCGCTTATAAGAATCTATTTCGCTTTTATCAATGGGCGCGGCCATAAAAATCATCTTAGGCCCATTCCATTTTAATATACAGCGGATAATGTTCTTTGGTAAGCTTAAAGAATTCGTTTTCTGTTTTCTCCTTTACGCTCGATATGCTATAAATTTTGATCAAAGCCGTGAAATAGGTATTTTTAATTTTTAGCTTTGTTGGAAAATATTTTTGATGTGCAATCGGTGTGTAATAAATTTTTGTATAACTATGAATTTTTGAATACCTATCGACATACTAGAGTCATGTTAGAGTATTAATTTGGCAACATTTATTATTATTGTTCCTAAAGAAAAAAAAGAGTGACTTATCACTAAATTTGCTCTTCCCACAAGAGAGATTCATAATAAAACCGTCTTAAATTTTTATGTAATAGTAAAATAAAACAAAACGAATTAACTAAGCTTACATTACAGCATTACACAATTAATACATTTCCTTTCAAATTTACATTCTTTATTACACGCTTAGCAAGGGCGTTTCTAATTTTCCGTCTCATTGCCCATTGCTTTGAAAAACAGCTTTCCTGTCTAGATATCTAAATGGGTTTTATTTTTTTATGAGCTCATTATATGGAGGAAGCTCTAAAGCCTGCGGTTACTTTCTATTATGTACTGTTGATACAGTCGAAAGCAGAGAAGACATGAGGGCGGAGAGAGCTTCTCTAGAGTACAATTTACACGCAATATAAAACACGGCCTCGATCCTTGGAACTATAAAAAATATTGACACCTTTAGTGTTCAACTGACCAAACACAAACGTTTTTCCTTTTAAGTTGTACCCTCCTGTGGTCTCCGACAGATTTAAAGAGATGTGGGATGAGTAACATGAAACTGCGTTTAACACCCACTTCGGTATAAACAAAATCCTTTTTTGTGATCCTGATTTTGATTTTGGAACACGCTATCTATATTATCGGGATTGGAAATGAATTTGGTTTATTTAGACTAAGAAGATTCCAAATTCTTATAATAAATGAGGATAAATCCAATAGGAATATACATGCATAAATGAATACTGAAGTCATCATATGTAAGGAACTTCAGTAGTATGTGATTAAAATAATAAAAAATATCGTCATTTTTAAATATACTTTACTAAATAAAAGTTGAAATATATTAAAAAATACTGTCATTTAAAAATGTCTACTGCATAAAATACAAAACCATTCGGATGTGGTCAATAGAGCCTATATTGTCTGGCTTCGATCCCATATCCGTTTGTCTATACAATGACGAATGTTCCTCTACCCATAAATATCATTAAATGTACGCCGCTACGGATGAGCAAGCACACGCCGGAATCATCTATTTGTTCAATGATAAATATATAAACAGGTTATTCATTTTCATAATTCTTATCAATATGGGCTTCGGAAGCGAAATATTTAAATTGACACATTATTTATTTTAAATAACGTACGTGTTGGTAATAATGAAATATGCTTAACTAAAGTAAATATTGAAATAAGTATGGTTATGGATATAAATATCCAGTCAACTAGTGTCTGACTGTAAACATGGCAGGTTGTGGGTTCGATTCCCACTTAAAGAAATGAATATTTAATATTTTTATTTCTTCGCTCTAGTGTACTAGCAATGCCTTCAGAATGCAACAAAAAGTAGAGAGCGGAGTGTCTTAACACTAAGCTCCCTCTGCTTAACTTACTACATGCGGGATACAGCGTGAAACTGAAAATAAAAAAAGAAAAAAATAATATAAATCTCAAACACTGACGAGACGTTTTAAAATAAAAAAAATACTACGAAACTAATTGAGACCCTTCGATGAATTTCGCAATATGAGCTGCAAAAAATGACTGTTAGTTAAGACCTCACGATATTAAAAGAGCAATAGGAGTTAAGCCGAATATTTTTCGCTTAGCTTACCCCAAATGACTTCTGACATGATTTCACACATCAATCTAACACGCTGTCACATGGAATCAGTACCAATAACTCTATACCTGGAAGACAAAGTCAAAATAATACCAAAACAAATAACCACCACCACCAGCTCAGGCCGAAGAGTTCACACTTCTCTACCAGTTTCTTGGAAATATAAAAGTTTGTTGTGGAACACGCGAGAACACGCGAGTGGTAATCACGACGGGAGGCGCCTGTCACTCGATCTCAGTGGCTACCGTGTACGCCGTCAGCTCCCATAAGACGCATCTGACCTATCGGGTTTCATATTCGATCACTGAACATAATTCGAATTAAATAGGCAAGTGTAAACTGTGAGATGTAAGGGTGTTGGTCATTTTATTTAGTTATCAAAATAAAGTTTGATTATAATAATAATGGTCATAATCTAATTTTATTTTGATAGATTTTTCACGGAATACCTAGTGTTATTCTTACTTTGTTGTGGTTAAATAAAACGCGGCGTTGAGATCCGCCATCCAACAGGCAACACCTCGAAAATGGACGACAAAGCGTATAAAGAAAACCAACCAACCAATTTATACCAACAAAATAGTGTGGCATTATTAAGAATTATTTAATTATCAAATACAATAATTAAAAGATGCTACAAATCTTATAACAATTACGCTTCAATCATTCTCATGGCTGTTTCACGCGCACTCATTATCTGTGAACTTTTTATGCTATATCTTCTATAGAATACTAAATACATGATGTAGAAATATCTCCCAGTAATACATATCTCGTCTCGCCTTTTTTCTTCTTATCAATATTGTCTATACTTTTCACGTTATATTCCGCATCAAGCAGAGTAGGCAGTGTTAAGAAACTCCGTTTCCCTCTTACCGGTTAGTGTGCGAGACTTTGTGTTAAGTGATTCAACACTGCGTTTAGTCTTGTTATACCAGAGCTAGGAAATGAAAGTAATTCATATCCCAACATCTCGTTTACAGTCAATAGCTTAAAATTCTCAATTATTCCCTAAATAATCTTTATGTCGTCAACTTACATAAAGCTTTTTCTAAATTATACTCGTATATATAAATTTACCAGTTAAGTTAATGTTAATTTTTATAATAAGAAATTTACTATATGTTTTCGATTAATTTTACAAAAGTGTTTATATGAAATTCATAATTATGTAAATTGCCAAAGTAAAATAATAAGATAAATTTAAAATTTTTAAATCGTACGAACTGTATCAACGGTGCAGAAATGCAATTTTAATCATGGATGCTTAACAAAAACTCAGGTAACTGTCCGTTATTCGCAATTTTCTGTAATCATTTGTAAAGAAACCTGTACTCTTCTTATGAGCCGATTGCAAAACCCCATTTGCGGTCGCTTTTTAATGTACACCGCTAGTTTATACATATTTTTTCCTATCTGTAAATAATTTAGCAATTTTTTTTCATAGATACAATTTTTTCATAGATACAATTTTTTGTAATAGATACAAAGTATGACTTTGTCAGAGAATTAAATGCCGACTAAATACGATATTTATTTATAACTGATATGTAGCATATGTGGTGATCTTTATTAAGAAAACAAAAGAATACTCTGTTAATTATAATTAAAATATTGGACGGAATGTCTTAACACTAGGTTCCCTCTACCTATCCTGTTGTGTGCTGGATATAGCGTGAAGCTATTTTTTTTGTTTTTTAATTTTTTTAAATATTAATCTTATTCAATAGAATTTTATGAAAGCTGCAAAGAAAAAAGAAAAACGTCTAAGAAATCATTATAAACAGTATATTTGTATCCAATATCATCTAGGGGCGTTCGAGCGCGTAATTCTGCGGTTGCTTAGAACGAGAAGTAGCGGTTAGAACACGCGCTGGTTTTGACGTGCCTGGATGAACTTTAAACGAAGCTTACGCAGTTTTTGTATTAATTGTCTAAATACTGCTATAAATATGTAGCTTGCTGTGATACAGGTTCTGATCATAAATGTGACAGTTGTGAGTTCGATTCCCACTCGGGGAAGCGAAGAAATTTCATTTACTCGCTCTGGTAGCAAGAAAAAGCGCAGCGGTAAGTTTCGCCACTCAACACACAATGGAAAATTGCAAAAAGTGTTTCAACGTATAGTTAACCTTGCTATATATACCTACTAATATGTCGTAATAAAATATTTTCATACAAACTAGAATACTTTTTAACGAGCAAATAAGCTTTACCTTAACACGTACAATGTCTTAATGGTAGAGTGTACATTTTATTACTTTTATATATTCCTAATGCATTATTTATAAAATACCTGCACTCCTTTACCAAGTACCTACTTAATTAGTTTAATTGTCCAAATTTCATACTTGTCCAAAATCGGGTATTTTATTATGGAGGCCGAATGATTTCTTTTCACATATTGAGTGATATATAGAGTAATATTTTAAATAATTTGATATTTTCAATATATGTTTACGTTTTATTATTTAACCATAACACATATTACGTGAGTCAAGGCACAACAGGAAGTCGTTTGTTAAACTATCAAATCTCTAAGCATCTCTCGGTTTGTCTCCTACCTCTAAAATGATTCAGCCAACGTCAAACTTGTACTTTTCTCATATTATAAACATATATTATGGAGTATATTATACTGCACTGTGAGTAGAACTCCAAAGTGAGGAATGGAACCTACGACTTCTGAATGGAGGAATAGAACCTTTATATACCTAACACGAAGCGTGTGTATAAAAAGTAGTAAAGAACACTAATCTTAATAATACGTTAAAACTATAAATATACTCTTTCTTTTACATCAGTATATAAAGAAACCTATAGCCGTATGTATATAATAGATATATAATATATAACTTTCAACATATGTAAATAGGTTCCAGTACATAAAAATGTAAAGCAACAAAGCTTGGCATTTTAAACTGTAACCAGTCTTTTGTTGGATCAATTTGACCGATTCTCTATGGTCCAGTCAGAATTATGCGCTCAATTGCATCCGATTTAGACTTCATTGATTCAAAAACTCCGCGTGAGACTATCTATATTTTATAGTTGGTTTTATCGCATATAAATGAATCTATTAAATTTATGATTCGTGGCTTTATTATCTTATTAATTTTATTACACCCATCGACTCTACTGAGGCCGATATTACAACATAGTTCAATATTATCTCGTTAACCATTCGAAAATTCCTGTACTGCAATAAAATACCAATTAATTGTATATATATTTTTAATGAAGAAATAAAATCAATATTTTACCTCTCATTTAGTTCACTTGAATGAATGCAATAAATTTAGGTTAACAACTTCATTCAATGCCAGCGTCTTCAGCGAAATAGGAACAAACTATTAAAGTCGTGCGTTACGAAAATTGTTTTATTTAAGAGCCGCTAACGACATATTTATTTACCGGCCGCATACTATCATATTTTCGAATTATGCCAAGGCAAAATAAATCAAATAAAGTTTGCAATTGTAACACTAACATTCACAATATATGTGTGTTGAAACTCAACGGATGATCAAAGAAATCGTGACAACGATCGACCGTTTTAACGAAAATGATGGTAGCGAACCCAACGACTAGCGTAAGAGTCGTTTACATCATCACCCAATTCCAATATAAATAAATCCATATATCTAATGTTGAATACAAGTTTGTTTTGTTAACAGTACGTTCCAGGCCAAGGATGAGTAACAATAGATTCAATAGAACTTTTCAAATATAAAAATGATTTACTTCAAGAAATGTCGGATTTGAATACTTTTGTAAGCTTCATAATTGTCTTTTTAACCTTGTATAATAATATAACAACGATAATATTGTTCAATTTTAAATAACTCACTGATTGAACACTTTATTGAAATAGTAGCCGTTGAGGCCGTCATTGCGAAGCCTCACTTAGCCTATGTCATGACGGTTGTGGCTTCGATTCCCACTAGGGATTTTTTTTTTGTAATTTTCTCACAAGTTTTTTTTATTTAATGACAAGATAAAGCGCGGCATTAAGCTCCTTCCCACGTAATATCTCGAAAAACGACGCAGAGAGTAGGGAAAGTACTAGCTTCCCTCAGCTTAGGTATATTCAAAATACAGTAAAAAAAATAATGTAATTGCGCGAAAATTTCGTTTCTGGGTGTGGCTTTAATTGCCTTAGTTTTATATAATAATAATAATAATAATAATAATAAATTTATTTAATTAAGACATTAGTCCACTTGTTAGTAACAATTAAAACTTACCCTATGTTAATACACACACAAACACATACATATACAAACAAAAACTGGCTTCCGTTGAGACTCCTACACTATTGACTAAAGCTAGTAGCTGGAGCATGAAGTTTTGCCCAGCGCCTAAGCAATGGGGAGTCCCATCGGTCAGCCAACGTGCTCAGGATGGTGTTCGATGCTCCGCGCACTCGCGCCCACAGCGAAGCGCACCGCTTTCTAATAATCGCGAGGAAACAGTCTGTACGCGACTCGGCAAACATCAACGACGCGCTACAAAAGCGCGGCAGATCGAACAGCATCCTGAAAGCATTATTATATTGAACGCGCAGTGCGCCGTATGCCCGCTGCGTAAAATTGACCCACAGACTGCACGTGTAGAATGTTTGGCAGTAGGCTTTGAAAAGCGTCAGTTTGACCTGTTGGCTACAACGCGCAAATCTGTGAATCAACATGTTACAGCGGACAGACAGCGCCCTACGCTCTCTTTCTATATCCACCGTGTCTGACAAAGTCTCAGTGACCCAGTGACCTAGATATTTAAATCGGTCAACTCTTTTTAACTGAGAACCCCCTAGAACAACACTAGTTACTGTCCGTTGACTCCTCAGGTCCTTCGCCTGAAAAACCATGAACTCGCTTTTAGATGCGTTATATCTGAGCCCATGTGCCACCGCGTACTCTTCACACAAGTGAAGCAACTTAGTCAAAGCACCGATCGACGGGCTCAGCAGCACCATATCGTCTGCATAGCTGATGTTGTTGATGCACGTCCCTCCTACATGACATCCTATGTAGGTGCTGCTGAGCCCCTCGATCAGCTTGTTAACATAAAAGTTAAAAAGCTTGGGTGAGGACAATCCCCCCTGCCTCACTCCACATTCCAAACTGTAATCATTCGACTGCTTTCCAGCCCATTTGACACAATTCCTCTGGTTGTCATACCAATATTTAAATATTGATATAACATCGGGAGGCAGATCGGTTTCACACTGAAGCTTATTCCACAATAAATTGTAAGAAACTAAATCGAATGCCTTCGACAAGTCCAAAAAGCAAGCATACACCGGAGTTTTTCGAGCTGTGTAGTACTGCACAGTCTGCTTGAGACAGAAAATGGCACTCTCTGTAGACAGACCAGGCTTAAAACCAAACTGTAAGTCATGGATTTTGATACTGTCGGCCAATCTTCTGTCAAGCAAACTGTCCAGTACCTTCGCTATAACAGTAGCCAAGGATATAGGTCTATAATTTGACAAGTCGGAGGCATCCCCCGTTCTATTCTTTACAACAGGTACAACAAGAGTGTACATCAACTTATCCGGTAAATAACAATGACTCATACATAGGTTAAAAAACATTGTAAGAACTCGCGGCAAGTGCAATCCTGCGTACTTCAGATGCTCGACACTGAGATCGTCGTGCCCGGGGGACTTACCCCTAACCATTTGTTTAATAACTGAGGCAACCTCACACTCAGAAAACCCTACAGTGAAATCCCCGTCACGACATCCAGCATCGAACACCTGCGACTGCGGAGGGAGAGGAGACACTACTTTAAAGTGTTTACGGAAAGCATTCGCTATATCAATTGGATTAAATTTACCATCTACACTCACGGGAAGGCTCGATTTTGGATTCAGTTTATTTGTGTTATTCCAAAATTTATTAAAATCTTTATTAGCATAATTTTGAGCAATAATATCCAATTTTATTTGTTTTTCATTATTTTGACAATATTTTAATTTACTTTTAAATAATTTTCTCGACTCGCGCATTTTATCGTAAATGAAGCCAGTATAAGGTTTACCGTATAATAGCCAGGACTGATACCAAAACCGAGCTTCCCCATGAGCGGTACTGACGTGTTTATTCCAGCCTGCAATACACTTATGCCTCTTAATTCTTTTATTTATATAGCTACATTCGGCTGAATCTCTCAGAATACATATAATCTCGTCATACATGGACGCTATTTTGCTTTTATGATCAGCACTTGAACATTTTTTGTCAGAACATGAACATAAATCTACCGGAAGGGTTATCAAACATAATTTACTATTACAACTATCGGTATATTTCTGTATCTGATCACTATCCCTTTCAGCCCATTTAATTTTATTTAAAGATGGTGAGGGGGCCACAATTTTCAACTGAATCTTACTTAAATTACATTCAATTAATAAGGGAAAATGATCGGACCAGTAAACATTATCATACATAACAGATGCATTAAGTACAGAATGCCGCGCGGCACTCGTAACGACACAATGATCGAGCCATCTACGAGAACCATGTGAATCACTAACGTACGTATAGGTATCACTGGGTAGTAAATCCATATCTACGCACGACCACTTGTTTTCGTTACAAAAGTTTATAAGTTCACGCGAAAATTGCTCTCCGGGATGTGCATTGAAGTCGCCGAGAATAAAAACAGATTCAATACTGTTTGTCTCCACTAAAGCACTTATTTCACCCATACAGTCCGTGAAATCAACGAGGTTGACCGCCGAGTCCGTAGGCATATACACTGTGATCACAAGCATCGACTTACCGCTGTCGAGATGTATTTTGATAGCCGACAAACGCACACTCTTACACTGAACTACCGACACACGGGGAAAAGCAGACTTCTTCCATAGTAATGCCACCCCACCGTAAGGTCTTCCACGAAGGATACCCTGAGAGGTGTCTACTGCTGATTTTCCAGTAAACGCGAAGTCAACATCTATTGTTCCCAGAAAGTGGAGATCATGTGGTAAAAGCCATGTCTCCTGTAAGGCAATAATATCAGCTTCCCGACAGAGGGATCTCAAGCAAGCAACAGAACGTTGAACATTTTTACAGTTGAAACTAACAATTTTTGTTGTAACATCCATTATTGTTGTTTATTAAGTGTACTATTCGGCATATAGCCACTTCGATGTCTTCCTTTGAAGTCTATAAAACGCCTAAAGGCTACTCCCTCCGGCCAGAATTCATCTTTTAAAAAGTATGTTATTTTACTTTTAGGCACATAGACTTTGTATGCATCGTAGTCTTTTGGCATTTTCATAACAACTTTTTCCAAGTCTACTGGCACATCCGTTTTATTTTTAACGTAATTTAAAATGTCCTCTTTCGTTACATTTTTTGCTATATTATATATATACAACGGAATTCGTATATCCGCAGCTTTAAAATTTTCATTTGATTCAACAATTGCTTTCCCTTTATTACCAATAAATCTATTTTTCAATTTCTTTTTTTGTACTAATATCCATTGCTTATTTTCTTCTTGACGAGTCCGTTCACTATGTTTCAAAACTTGACAGTAAGTTTTTGTCTCTTGCGGCGAGCGGTCATTAGAACGCGGCCCGTCAGATGGTATTATCGGCGTAGGTACAATCGGCGCATGAGTCACGCGCACGCTCGTCACTGCCTTCGTGTCGTTGACCGCTTCCAGCGATCCGCTCTCAGCTGACTCAAAGTCGCATACCGGTAATACATCGCGAGTCATCTGTTCGGTTGATAATTGTTTTCTACTTCTACCTTCACCCTCATTTTTCTTTTCATAACGATCCTTTATTTTTGGAGATAATGAGCAGCGATCTCTGCAAATATCCTTCTCACTGCTGATAGGATGCAACCCCATAGGACCACTGTTACATTCGAAACTTTCTACCACACTCGCGCCCCTTTTATAATTTATATTTCTAGATAAATTATTTATCACTGGGGTCCCTTTTAATGTTTCAATATCATGTTTCAATATATTTAAATCCTCCTTACTTGCATAGGTCTGGGAAATATCATTAACATCGCGGCGCAATTTTACTAAGTCCTTAAGTATTTGGGTTACATCGACATGGTCGAAAAGGACTGGGGGCAGTTTTTGCAACTCCCATGCGACAAAGATCGGTAGCACTTCAGGATCAGCTTCCTTCAATGTACAAAGAATGTCGTCTATGTCTCTTACAGACTTCCCGTCACGTTTTCGTGTCTTCATCGGCTTCGATAACGAATCACAAAGTAACCGTTTCGCGATTACAATATCACTTTGAGAGAACGCTGTGACACATATGCGGCTGATACTCTCTTCGTCCATAATGACGCAACTAAAAAAAATGAAAAATCACTTTGTAAGTGTAAGTTTAAATAAAATATAATTGAAGCAAATATATATTTGGTTTTTATATGATCGCTAAATATTATATAAAAATAAAAAGAACAAGCTGTTACAAACATTATATCTAAAAACAATAAATGCCTAGGTAGGTATAGTATAAACAGAACAAACGATCAGTAAGCCTTGAAAAACAAAAGCGAAAGCAATCAATTTTAACTACACATATTTTATACGTTATCGTTATATTATCCGTGAAAAATTGCTCTGCTATTTATAAGGTTTATTTAAACCTCTAATAAATTGTTTAATATATTGTAAAACATTTTGAATATGAAGTAACTTTGTATAGTAATAATTATAAGCGAAATATAAATATTCTTAAATAATATTGATTTATTTTAAGGCATATTCTATTATTTAAGAGTATTTGTATTTGGCTTATAATTATTACTATATATTCTTCGCTCGATCCATTGCTATAAAAATAATAATTTGGAAGGTTATTAATTCGGTTATTAGTAAGTAACAAAACAAACGCGGCACTGTGTTCCACCACTCGTTACACAATCGATAATTTTGTGGAAAGTAGGAAACGGAGTGCTTTAACACTAGACTCCCTCTTGGTATAGAGAATACAGGAAGACTCTGTATAAAAGAAAAAATGTACGATCTGTAGTATACATATCTTTCAAGGCATGTAATGCGTAAATATCAATTAATTAAATTAATTAAGAATTTTCTTTAAAAGAACAATAACATTCAGTTATAAATTCAATATACTCGTATTTAAATTTATTACCAAGTTAGAATATGCGTACTGAAATCATCACTGCACATAAATTTCAATCTGCAATCTCAGACACTTTCAAGTATGATAGATTATCCTTGTTGGCTTTTCAACGAGAACAAATAAATCTATCTTGGAGTCTTCGATTAGGTGCTATAAGCGACATTGTTTTATAGAAAAAGTCCTTAGTTATAGCTACGATTATAATTTTAGTGTTGCGCTTTATCCCAGATAGTGAGCTAGCTAGATAGAGAGGGCCTAGTGTCGAGACACTATATTCTCCGCTATTCCACTTACTGCTCAAATTGTAAGAACATACAAGATATAACGTTTGTTATTGTGCTATGGCTGTAACGGGTCATCAACTCAATGAATGAAAGTAATAGAGCTTAAACTTTAAGATTTACTTGTACCATCTTTTTAGATTCACGCTATATCCCGCATAGCAGGAACCTGGGAACCACTCCGTTTCGATCCCATTAAAATACGTTCTTCCACCTTTCCGCCAAAGAGGCAATGGCATTCAACGCCACGCTTTGTCTCATTTCCAGAGCGAGGAAATGAAAATATTAAATATTTCTATATACATATATTACCTGTATAAGGCAGGCAGTCGCATGATTGGCCAATTATTTTTATATAAATAACATATGTGCAAGGACGATTTTATAGCAATTGTAAATAATAATTATCAATATAATAATAGTTTAAAATTAATTTACCAATAAAAATCTCATAGACAAAAGAAAGAATGATACGCACTCAACAAAAAGAGTCAAATCATTTGACCCAATAAGATTCCTTACTACAATCAGCGTGCGAAGTCATATTGGTTTAATTAAGATGAAATACAAGCTGCATTCGATTAAAACTATGCTTACATCATCTCCTTGAATACATTTAACCAGAAGTTACTCGTATATCAACACATTGACCTGATTTTTTTGTTATTTTTTAATGAAAAGTATTTGTCTTTTAGATGACAAGAGTAATGGGAGAATAAGTGAAATTTAGAATGAGAACAGAACCATTAAAATATATTTTGATATAATTAGTATTAATGAATTGTATGCTTGTAAGACTACAGATACTACTAAAGGAACAATTATTTTTTTAACTGGTTCGTAAGAGAGTCAAAGAAGACAGTATCGGTGATGACCTTTCGAAAGGCGACGAAGGGGTTCATGCCAGTGGAAGAGGCGAAACGAATGGAAGACCTTTCCGGTCTACCTTAGTGTATAGAGTTCAAAAGTTATTTGAGTATTTATTCTAATTATGTATAGTATATAATAGCTATAATTAAACGGCGATCTTACAGTTATTATAAAAAAAACTATTAATGCACAAAATTGTAACAATTTGTACTGTTCAATATGAACAAGATAATGAAGATATTATCAGAAATTCCTTTACATTATTACATAATAATAATCTTAAAATTTTTCAGAAAAATACCTAAAAAAATAGTAAAATCAAAAAGTAAAATATTTTTTCGTAATTTGTGTAAGCTCTTTAAAAATATCAACGGCTGAACCAACTCTAGTCCACCTTTAGTACAAAAATAAACTCGGTTTCATTAATTGCTACATCTTTCATTACTTACCCTATTAAACAGAGTATAAATTTAAACTCATAATCTGTGGCTCCTAAAAGAAGCTATCGTTTAAAAATAGGCATTCCTTGAATCAGGACACTTTTTAGCTGCTCGGTCAGATATGATTTAATGGGACGCCGAGAGGTTCGTTAACATTCATAAATTCTGTGTTGGTACCGTTGGTGTGCTTATAATTTCTAGATTTATAATAATAATTATTAAAAAATAATAAGAAACTTGTTATTAATTAAAGAAAATATTTTGTTAATTTCTACATTATTTCATAAGAAAAATAATTAGAACAAGCCACATATGAATCTGCCTAAATGTGTTTATTTTTTCAAATAAAGGTTTATAGATAGATTAATTTGTATTCAATATATGAAACTCCGATGTAAATTGACGACAAATTTTAATTATCTACCACAAGATGAATAAAGTAACATTAATATTACTATTTTCTTTGTAATCTATTTGTTCTATTTAATACGAAAGGAACAAGTTACTTAATAGAATGTAGACTTTATTTTAAAAAAAATACTTAGTATTAAGTTTTTTAAGTAGTTCAGGATAACAAAAACATTAGTAGGGGCTGGTTCTCATTCCCGAAACACGCTTTTAAATTTACTTCGTCACTTTATTTGTCGCGCTTATGTTTATTTAGCGTGATAAGTTAGCTCGGTGACTGAGACGAAAGCAGGATATGAGTCTTACACGACTAAGAATTCATTTGCCATTTCCTCGCTTAATCTACGCTCAGTAGATTGATTTTAGTACTTAGAATTGTATATGGCTGTCACTTTTGTTACGTTCGTTTTAATATAAATCTTTTTGTGTACATCGATATTTTACATATTGGTATTTTAGAGACCTTCTTGTGGCGCTTGCAGGATAAAAAGTAGCCTATATGTTACTCCACAACTCTCTCTGTTTTTCAGTGAAAGTCTTATAAAAATCTGTTCATCTATTCCGGAGATAAGTCATGGCAAAAAAAGTTGTTTGTTTGTGTTTTAGTATCGTGTAAAAAGCTATATGCAATTCCGCTCATTTCACGTAATTCATTAAATAGTAATTTACTTTTGTTTATTTTTAAGGGAAAAGTTTAGTACATTAAATATTAAAGACAACACATTTTTTTTTTTTATATATATAACAATCAAGTTTCCCCAATTTTAATTATAATTCATTATTCAATATTACTCATAAAAAACTGCAACGATTAAAAAAAACTATTATTTATTAAAAACAAGAGAACTAGTACTATTTTAAGGCAATATTATATTATAAACATAAGCTTTAATAGTTGAGTCATGAATTATATTAAATTTGCAGCCGAGGATCGTAAAACATAACACTACGCTTCTCCCGTTTCAAAATATAATGGGGTGTTTCAATATACAAGATTGAATTTAAACCTGTAACTAAATGGCAAAGCGAAAATAAAACATTGAGTGAAGTGAATTCGAAGTTTACACACAACATGTACCTGTTGTTTATGTTAATACTAGAGACCTGACCCGGCTTTCCATGTATTTTTATATCTTTGAAAACATTCAGATGCAAATTCGTTTTCGTAACAACAGACAATAAAAATATATAATTACCCCAGACGATAAAGGATAGAGAACCCATCACGTTAACACTCAGGTGCTGTCTTACTGCGTCTCACGCTTCTCACGCTTCCAAAGCTTCCAAGTTTAAATTGTGGTATATTCTATCTTGAAAATAATACATAATGAATAATTAGTAAATAGAAAACAAATACGGCAAAAGTAGCAGCATGCATTAATTAATGCGATTAGTCCATTCGTGACCGAAGGACGACCTGTTTGATGGACGTTTGCTTTGCTAATCACGAGTACGCGAGCATTCATAATTAGTAAAACTAAAATTAGGGCACAAATTAGTATTTAGCTTTGTTCTCTAAAATTATAATTTATTGGCCTAGTGTTATGACACACCGTTCCCAAAATGACACAAAATGTTTCAAAGAAATTCAATATACTCGTATATTACTAGGTAGTGCTATCACAAAAGTTTTTCATTGTGCTTTTATGTTTTTCCTCTAAATGCAATATCACATGCTTCTGTTCCTTTTCTAAAAAACTTTGTGAAATATTATATTGTAAATTTTGCTATAAATTGTAAAATAAGTACATACTTGTAAAATATCTATTTTAATACAAAATTAGAGCATACGTTAGCAAACATAAATTCGTTATATATAGTTCTCATTGAAATACAATCATGAAATTGGTACAATTTTTTTATTGCGAATTTAAGCTCTGTTTTAAAAGCATCTTACTTGAAAAGTGAAAGGACTTTTAGAGGAAAATCTTTAACATATCTAATTTTTTAGTGTCACGTTACCAAAGTGACCATAAAAGCGGGTCTGCAGGCTTCATAAACAAGAGTGTATATCGGATAACGAAATACGCCTTTGAAAATGGAGTTCAGAGAATTTGAGAATGATGGAGTGGACGCAAGGGACTGTGTGAGCTTAATTATTGCTAAGCGTCTCGTTGCAAGCTCGTTGAAAGGAAGAGGGTAGTATATAGATACAAGTATGTGTAGGTTCAATTTTAGGTGTAAAGTGGTAATTTAAACCTGGGTAGCTTAGTAGCAGCTAGCTTAGGATTTACTGAAATAATCTACAAAGACACTGTCTAATAGGTTCTAACGTAGTAAGTAGGGATTATTATCTATGGATATTATATTTAGATCAGGGTCGAAGCAAATTTTATGTGTGATAATTTGAAATTAAAAAATCTTATTTAGATAAATATGGTTTTTATTATTCTTTCCTAATAATATTTATCTTTTTATTACACCTAACATATGTAGTCGTAATAAAATAATTTTCAATAATGTTTAAACACTGTTATAGCACTATATAATTTGCCATAAAACGTAATGTCTGAAAATTATAAAAAAAAAAAAAGTATTATCATTTATAACAGTATTAATTTAAAATAAAAAATTGCCAAAAAGTCCAGGATAAATATGCAGTACAAAATTGTTCATTTGGTCTTCTTTACTTTCTTTCTTAACTATTCTTAATTGATCTATATAGTACTTATTACTTATGCTTATCATATTTCTTATATGAAAATCAACAGCTACCCGCATTAAGTTATAACCAAACAAGACTATTATTAATAACGTTATAAATTTCAATATCAATATATCAATGCCAGTAAACATAAAATACAGTGCATAAACACTACTCATTAGTAGATAGAACAATTTAGAATACAAATCGATCATATTTTCAAGTCCATTAAGAAACAAGTTCATATAATCAATATTATAATACATTAAAATGATTCACACGTACCGGTTCACTTTGAACTTGGCGTTTATCTCGCATCGTATTGACATAGCTTATAAAATTACGGCAGCTATGTTAATTTGAAACTAGTCGAGGTGCAGAAGCATAAGCTAGTGACTTTAACGTGACGGGTTGTCGGTTCGATTCTGACTTGAGGAAGTGATATACTTCATATTTTAATTTGTTCGGTAGTGGATAGTAGCGGAACATAACGCCGTGCTTTGTTCTTCTTTTTCTTAACTTGAACTTGAACTTACGACCATTGCGTTCACAGTCAAAAGTTGTCACACTGCTCCGGTGGCCTCACATATAGAAGAATCCAATAAAAGCTTAAAGTGCATAATATATACAAATTAGTTAAATGAAAGTAATATAGCATTTATTTTTTTAACAAATGATCTTTTATAACATTGATTTAAATTGTCGATAAAAAAGAAGTTTATTGAATTAACAAAAAAGTTTAATAAAATATTTTTTAAAAGTAGGAGATTTGAGTCTCTTGGATTATTTCCAAAATATTTTTTTCTTAAGTACGTAAAATATTTTTTTATAAATTTAAAATCTTAACTAAGCTGTGTCTTTACCATAACATAATTAAGCAACTTCTAATTATTTTCTATCGAAACAGATAAGTTGGTTGGTTTATTATTCGACGTCATCCTCTCACAGATAGGGTAAAATTTACGATGTTTGTTATGATAACCGATTGAAATGGTCGTTACATTTAAATGTATCGGAAGGCATCTGGAATGATTTATTATATATTTTTTTCAACAGGAATAATTTTTGAAAAAAATATTATTTTTTCAGATTCAATAGGAAAATGTAATTAAAATATATCTGCTCGATTTGAATCGATTTGAAATGTACTTGTTGCGATTATTGTTGTATTGATAACGTTGTTACGAATTATATAAATTCAACGAACTAAACAAAATAGGGAAATTAAAATAATTGAAATGTAATAATTTCTCCCCATTTTACAAATTCTTAATATATAATTTACTTACAAATGATTAATCGCACATACAAAATTCACCAAAAACTACCTATATTTTGATTACGTTGACTAAGAGCTTCATTTTTCTGTGCTCTAAGGGACCACAGACCTAAAAATTTCATATTAATTCCAGCTTGATACCAAAGCTGAGCTTTCGAGGAGGTATCAGCAATAAAATGATCCCATAAGAGTTCCGTGTTTTCCATTTGAATCCAAAAAAATTGTTGTCTTATATTTTAAGATAACTAGCAAATCTTCTACAGTTTTTTATTTCTATACACTTTTAAATAAAACAAAATTTTTAATAAAATTTCGTATACAAAACAAACTGTATTTTACTGGTCCTTCATCGCTTATATAATTTTTTAAACAAATTTGAATTAAATTTGTAAGAAAATTTACAGTAAACTATATAAGGGAGAAGTGGCATGAAGGAGCCAGGTTTTGAAAGAGCCACTTGCAATATTATAGTAGTTTAGGAACGGATTCGTTAGAATATTTTATTTTTAAATGGCAATATTGATTTCCCGCCACCCACAAAAATTTTACAGTTCATCGGAACCAACGGACGCCGATACGTCGAGTTGAAGTTTTTGGCATTCCAAAGTAAGTATTTTACCTCCTTTGAGTTGTTTTTTAGTATTTCATTGTAAACAAATACGGGTAATTGGAATATAGATTGAGTTTATGTATATATTTGGCCTTGTAACTGCATTAAAATTGAGTTTGAAAAGTTTTGATATCGTTGTCATTTTGGAGGTTACATTTTTTTATAGAATAGGTTATGAAAGAGCCGGGTGGACGGGCCTTGAAAGAGCCGAAAGAAAAAACGAAAAAGGCCCGAAAAATCAAAAAAATTTTGAGAAATTAAGCACTGCAAAAATTTTATGTTGTATAATGTTAAGAATAATATAATGTTAAGAAAAATAAAATAATATAATGTGATTGGTCTGAATAATATAAGATTTAAAAGTTTGTTAGAATTATCTACTTAAAATGACTGATAGAATTAAAAAAACATTACTTTTTAATAAGAATTATTAAATCGTTTTTATTTAATATTGTTTAGCATAATTTTCACTGTTATACCTCATAATATAAGACTGGCTCTTTCATAACTTTTAATGGCTCTTTCAATACCGATATGTTATGAAAGAGCCAAATGACACATTTTTTTTAAATGAATATTTTATTGATTAATTATTGTATATAAGGGTAATTTCGTATGAAATTACCTAGTTTAATAAATAAATAATAATTTGAGGAAAAAAAATCTTAATTTCTTTAATTAAAAGTATATTTTTTTGCTTCATTTAGTAAACTGGCTCTTTCATGCCACTTCTCCCTTACATCCTTAGAAATTAAAACGTTGAGTGCATAAGGCACTTAAGGAACTATTGGGACTGTACAGCACGGACAATTCTAACACATTATGTAAGCAACACTAACTCTGTAATATCTTAATGGTCCAAGTTTACACCAACAGCCGTCTTGAGAGCACTATTCTTCATTAGGAAATGGAGGATCTGGTTAATTATTCTTTAGGTCACTTCAGTGCCATTCCAGTTAATTTAATCTTCAGCATAAGTTACATTTTTATTACTCTATCATGGAATTGTATAATAAAATGTTACTTAGTTTATATTATATTTTATATTAGCTATATATTTTAGGGCTGATTTGTAAAATTTATTTATAAATAATTTAAGATTCGTGCTCGGTCAATAATGCCAAGTCTTGCTAAAAGATGGCGTTGCACGGAGGTATATTAGAAGCTAATACATTTTGTTAAATTTTTTATAATGTTCTAGTACTGTTATAATATACTTTTAATTACATTTTATGAAAATATATGAAATAAATAATTTAAATACGTATGTCCACATTGTTAATTATTGGTTCTCAGATATTTTTTACAACTTTAAAAACTTATATTAAAGAAATCAATAAACAAATTATTTTTAAAGGAAACAGGAAAAATTAAAAAAAAAACTATATCTAATAAATAAAACAACATCTTAGATCGCTTATTTCATTTATTTCAACCTCGTAACGTCTTCTAACTGAACAAATATCCAAGCTCAATCGACGTTCAGGTCAATAATAATATTTCCTTTGAAATTCCAAACCCGCAACCACTGCCAAATGATCGTCTGTCTAAACAATAAATTTATTTGTCGAAATTCGACACAGACCCGATATAAATTAGCACCGCGGTGCCGCAAAAAAGGCTTACTCAAACAATGCCCTGCTCGGGCCCGTGCTGATTCTCAGCGATACGGTCATTTATTTCGCTTTGATCTACCTTTTAATTTTAATTGATTTATTTTTGCTATTTATTGTTTTTAGTTTTATTTAAATGAAGATATATAACAATATGGTACTGAGAATTTAAATTATAATAAGCTAAAAGGGCTGCCGTAGAGTAGCAGCACCACGCCTGTCTGTCAACGCAGTGGTTGTGCGTTTTATTTCAAAAGAGGGGAATTGACTACTTCCGTTTGCTCGTTCTAGTAACAGGACAAAGCGTGGCGTTGAGTTCTGCTACTTAACCCCTATTGTCTCAAGAACTAGGGAGAAAGAGCGGAATGGAGTGTTTTAACACTCGGTTTTCTCTGCCTACCCTACCCTATACCTATACGGGGTACTGCGTGCAGCTAAAAAACAAGTATACTAAAATAATATATTCCCAAAATATGAATAGTACAAATAGGAACAGCATTGCGGTTATTAAATCACTAATGGCCGTGACTAACGAGGCGTGATGTACACATTCTTGCGGTCGCGGGACGTTCCATTCACAGATAGATATGGAGAGCAGAAAAAGTGTCGTAAACCATGTTCTGTTATCTTGGAATCGTATATCACATGGTGTTGAGGATTTTTAGGTGAGAACTAAGTGGCAAGTTCAGATTTTAGATTTTTGAATGCTTATTCTAGGAATATAACTATTCTATATTACTTCTGGTCTAAATTCGGCAAAAAGTGGGGAATGGAATATCTTAACAATAGGTTCCCTTTGCCTACTCTTTTTATTTAACTTAAATATTTAATTTACTTTTGTTCATAACGGTCAATAAATGATACACATTCGTTAATTCAGTAAAAAGGATATATCTCATCTTGTACCTAAGGTTCAATTTGCATAGTTATTTTAACATTTTTTTACATAACATAACAAAATTATTTTTACATATTATGTGGATTTTTTTAGTCTAATTAATATATTACATTTTTTTCTTTTTAGAGATATTTTTAAAAAAAATAAAGTAAATAAATGTCGATGTATAAGAAATAATTATATGACTAACAAATCACTAGCTGCATATCAGTGCACGTGATGTTAAATATTAAGGAAAAAGCCTACAGGTATATATTACTCACCTGAGTAGTATAATTTGTACGAACCATGATCTGATAAGCGGCTACTTTGAGAATGATTCAAAATTTTGCTATGACTAATGTAGATTTACAACATTTAGCGGTTACAATATAAAACAAAAAGATTTTCCTGTGTTATTCCTAGGAAGAATTACAATACAAGCATTTACGTGCTATGATGATATCAATAAAAATTTTAGGGTTGATTATTTACAAAGAATAATATTTTTAAGCAGGCGTCAAAAAATCGATAGGCTGTGGGTTCGATTCCCACAAAAGGAAATTAAGTATTTAATAAATTCATTTCGTTCTGGCGTCGAGTCAAAGCGCGATGTTGAGTTCTAGCACTTAACACGCAATGTCTGCTTTATTTGTGGAAAGTGGTAAACGGAAGTATCTTAATAGGAACAGAATGTCTTAACAGTAGGAACCTCCCTAGGTTCCCTATGCCTACCCTTCCAAAAAACAGATTCGCTTGATATCTGTGATTGCATGTAATTTGTTAATTCCATGGAAAATGAAGCATGACAAGGCTAGGGTCTTAGAATGGAGCGACTTCTTCGTGTCATCCAGTAAAGACAAACAAAGAATAAACCAGTATTCGTTAATGCTTTGTAATACGAGTATGTACCTACTTATATAGAACTATAATCTTACTTATATAGAAAAAAAAACATTTCACATTACAATCAGAAAAAGCTCTAGCTAAAGCTCACTACTACACTTAATTCCACTCACATATTAAGAAAGCTATAAAAATCTCCACTATATCAAACATGCCCATCAGACAACGGTAAATGACCCTTTACAAAAGTCCCATAAATGTTAAGTAAGTATAAAGCAGTAAAAAGTACCTTGCCGATAACGATTATAATAACCAACTTTTATATAGACATCATTAAGATATGCCTTATCAAAAGGTTTGTGTTAAGACGAAATATTTACAAAACAAGATAGAGTGGGTATCTCAGATAAAATAACAGATTGCTACTAATTCAACCATATTTGGTACTAAATGAGCATTTAGTTGTAACTCATAATGCCTTGTCCAAAACGGTTATCTTAATAATGAATGGCTGATTTACGGTCAAATTTGGTAAAGTAACTGAATTCGGTATCCGAATGTACCTTAAACTTCTTGTAACTCCACACGGAAAGTTAATTAAGATATACATTTGTTTCTTTGAATGTGTCGAGTATATTTACTTTGAGTATCATTAAAAGATACTTATTCGTATATTGTTAGTAGCTTTATAATTTTAATTTCAAAAATGCAGCTAGTGATACTTTTAGCACTAAATAATTATAATTTTAATTTAATTTTCCCGCTCTGGAAGACAAAGCGCGGCGTTGAGTTCCAAGATTTATATCAAAAATCCGTCAGAATGTGTGTAACGGAGTGTTGGAACTTTAGGTTCCCTTTATCTACCTTGATACGAAAGAAAAAGCATAAAGCTGTAAAATTATATAATAAAAAAAAATAATTTAAAAATATTGGATTCTCTACTTTTTTCCTTATGTCCCACTCTGACTTACACGCGCGACGTGAGTTCCGCCACTCAAAAAGCAATATCTTGAAAATTGGGTAAAAAGTAAGAAATGGAGTGCTTTAACACTAGGTTCTCACTGCTTACCTTGCCTTAGACGGGATACAGCAATGAAACTAAGAAAAATGAAAACCAACATTGAATTACAGTTCAAATATATGACTCAAAATTTTCTCTGCCAATACTGTTATTCCCAAACTTAAACCACAAATTAAAATAAAAACAAGAAAATATTTTAATATTTAATATGATACATAATATCCAATTTACATACATTACGAAGATGAATACGTTAGATAACGTTCCAAACAAACCACGGAGGTGTAAATCAGTCATTCCTACTAGTGATGTGCATCAATCAAAGAAACCAGTCTTCCAGTCTTTATTCTTAAACGCAATAACACTTAAACTATACATGGACACGTGGGTGTTCTATATCCTCTATTAAAGTAAGGCAGGAGTGGCTAGCGATTGTTAAATAATAAAATAAATAGAAAGTATTGTTTTTTTTGGGTTCATATGTGAGGATTAAGTTTCAGAATATTTAGTTATATTTATCTTTGGGAATAAAGTATATAATATGAAGATATTTTTTTTCAATTCTACCTAGCTTATATTATTTCATTCTTTACTTGAAGTTCAACGAAAATATTGCATGGTGGTAAAATACAATACCTCTAAAATTGTAGTAAATTCGTAAAAAATAAAAGAAAGTACAGAATAGAAAAACAAAGTTTAGTAAAAGGCCGATATGGCCGAGGGCACGTTTCCACTTGGGAATGAATTATTATTAATATTTATTTCATTTCTCCGCTCAAGTACCAAGACAAAAGTGCGGTGTTGAGTTCCGCAACTGAACGCGCAATACTTTGAAAATTGACTGAAAACTGGGTTCCCTGTACCTAACTTCATACGGGTGAAGTTGCTAAAAAGAAACCTAATAGAAAGTTTAGTAAAGTAATACCCGATACACTATTTGCAAGTGACGACGCGTGGGATGACACTTAGAAGCTATCATCTTGGACGGGTCTGACGGCTACTTCGTGCACTCCATTGCATGACTTGACACATCTTGATACTTACAAATGCTATACTTGAGTAATATGGTAATGGTTTCTTGTTTACTTACTGCTAAATTTGTTTTACTCCTTGATTTGCTGGTGTTATTACGTTATAGAAACACATTTATGTCTTATTTATCCATTTTAACTATAATTTTGTGGTCAGTCGTAGCAAAGGCGCACAAGCATGTGGCTGTAGCCGCGACAGGTTATAGGTTCGATTCTCAAGGAAATGAAATTTTTAATATGTTCATTTTTTCGCTCTGGTAACGAGCTAAAATGCGGCGTTGAGTTAACTCACAACGCAATGTCTTCAGTATTCGGTGGAAAATAGGCAACGGAAATGTCTTAATAGGAACGGAATGTCTTAACACTAGCTACCCTGGTTCTCTGCATACCATGCTGTGTGCCGGATAAATTGTGAAGCTAAAAAACAGTCAATACTAATAAATTAAGCATGTAATTTCTTATTTAAAAAAAAAAATATTTAACTTTAACTTAAAATAATATTTTAATAATATTATTTATAAAAATAAATTATGGCAAGTTAATTCCTTATACCACATACAGTTTTTCATACAATTTTTCGAAATATCGCAGATTTCTCGCACCTTATACATACATATTGGCAAATATAATTTGGTTTCTTTACACGGGAATTTATGAGAAAAATTAATAGTTATAATATCAATTTCACAAAATACCTCGCAAAGAATTTTCCTATAACGATAAAATTCTAAGTTTGATGAAACGACACTTTTACACTATCACGAAAAGTGTTAAGAAAATATTTAATATCTCCACGAACAAGAAACGCTTATAAAATTTTTAGTACCTTGGATATCGGTACTGTGGCACACTATCAATCATAGTTTAACGAAGGCTTATGCCAATATCGAAACGTGCGCACTCATGGCCCTTTTATAATATCTTGTCAGATATAGCGATGAAAAGGGATATGCCAATCAAACTGTTCCGGTAGCTAATGTTGGGATTCCTTGCAACGAGTGTTATGGGGCACAAAGGGAAGTAGTTTTACATTAAATAGATCGTAATATCTATTGAAATCTTGGCAAATTTATCTATTATTCAATAGTAGTTCAGAAATACAGAAACGCTCGTTTTATTTTATTAATGTATGGGTTGTGCTGATTCCATATTTCAATCAACTATCTTAATTATAATTTTTCATTTTTACGGAGAAAAATATATGAATTTATATAGTGTAATATAATAAAGACAATCTTCCTTAAATTAAAATATATAAAAATACGTTTCATATTTATACCACAGTGCTGAATGAAATAAAAAATAATGTAATTAGAACTCAAACAGTTGTTACCAAGAGACGCCCTAAACGTAGCATAATTATTTGAGGGTTGACTATTTCTGCGGTGTTCTTACAAATTTACATTTGCACCATAAAAAATAGTGCAAATTTATTATGTTCTTTATGTGTTAAGTAATAAGACACTGGTTGCGGCAGAAACATGCACAAATAAGTTTGCAAATATAACGTAGGGTTGACATCAGAGCCGATGCTTTAATTTTTTTTTAATCCCGAACGCCTTGATCTAATCATAGGAGGGTTTCCGTAACGAATTAAACGGATTGCATTCAAGTCGCAAATGAGGCTATTTTATTCCTCTGGAGATGTCTCAATGACGTAGGGTGGAGAAATTAATTTTGTATTGTTTGTCTCTTGCTTAACCGATGTTTGATGTTTGATATTGGAAGCTAATTATTTTAAGAATACATTTTGTTTTCTAGAAAATATTTGTTTTTTAGTTGACAAGGTTGAATTTGAAGAAATGGCAATTAAAAAACGAACCGTAGTTTTATAGAGTCAAAAAAATTCACATTTTATTAAAATTTATTTTATTATTCATTGGTTTGAGAATTATTTTCCTTATAAAGAACCTAGTTAAAAGTAAGTCAGGTATAAAAATAGTGGACAAAAAGTATAAAATATATTGAGCATATAGTTAAAGTTAAAGTGAAAGACAAAGATGTTTCTATACCATTGAAGGCAAGTTTCTGCTATCTATCGACTGTAACTGCGTTTGTCGTCAAAGACCGGAGTTTTTCTCTTAAATTTAAAAGTCAATGTCTTTGTCCTTTAAAATATGTCTGAACAGAATCAAACGAAGTGTACTAAAAAGCTTCATTAGTAACATAAGTTTACATTTATTATATTAAATGAACCATTTTATAAATAATATTTTATTATTATTTTTTTTAAATAATGTTTTTTTACGTTGAAAATATTTTTCACCATAAAAATTATAAATAATTATTAGTAACAATGGCATATCTATAGTATTTATTAAAGAAAATGCACTTTGCAAAATAGATAAACATTATCAATATAAATTATTCCGGTTTTCACTTTCATGTCCTATCTCAAAATACAGTATTCCATTTTACCTTTCTAATCTAAAATTCTAAAATCTAAAATCTAAAATTTTTTGACTAGTATATATCGACTAGACCATAGGTTAAATTTAGTAATACGATTCGAACTCACACCCTTTCAGTTTCACTTTCAGCGAAAAACAACTGCTCTATGATGGCGTTTGACCTTTGACCTTTTATTTCCATATAACGAATACATATTCCACAACTTTTATAATAATAATATAAACATGCATATTTTGTATATGACATGTCGCATTTCATTACGTGCATGAAACATTAGCGAGTCATTTTACAGTGACCCAGTTTTACTCCAGTGCGTGTTTTATCTCTAATACAACCATTTTAGATGCGTATTTCAATCGGTGTCCTTTATATGTTTTATTTTTTTATATCTCGTTTCTCGTTTGGGAATCAAAGGCTCGGGACTATATTTAGAAATACTTTTTATTTGTCTACTTACATGAGTATGTACATTGAATCAGAAATAAAAACTGATTTTTAGTATTTTTTTAATTTTAACGATATCTCTACCTACTTCTGTCATTACGTTTATAATTTGTCATATATCTATTATTGAAAAAATATAACATAAACATACATTTTATTCAGACATTGAGTTTAGTCATCCACCATAAATACTAACTACACCATATGAGACACTCCGTTCTCTGTAGATCGCAATTTCCGAGCCATTATGTTGTAGGACGGATCTCAACGTTACGTTGTCTTGTTAATAGAAGAAGAGAACGGCCAACTTATTACCACGAGTGGAAAACGAACTCACAACTGTCAGACGCTGTGCTACATTGCCGTGACGACCCCAAATACGTTTTTGTATAAATTAAGACCAAGCAAACGAGCTATCTGGTCACCTGATCTCAAGTGATTACCGCTTTCCCTAAACATTTGTAGCACCAGGAATTATCCATACGTTACTGGCTATTAAGGAATTTGTTGATCCAACCCTTAAAAATTTACGTATCGTTGTTTTGCAGGAATACGTTTGGTGACAGCTGATTTCATAATTGCCAACATCGTGGAAAGAACGATCTGTCATACCCAATAGTTGAACTGACACAGAAAACCAAGGTTGCGGGTGATCATCACCATCCCAATCATCACTTACTTATTCACTATAATATACCCATAACAAAACACATTTCAAGCCATATCCTACGTCAAAGGGCAAACTGTGTACATATTTCATATTATCCTCATAATACGTTTAAGGGACGGATATTGCGTGTGTACATTAACCGTTATATGGACGGCCGTCAATTCTGTACGTGGTTTTGCATAAACATTTAAGCTCCGGTCACATCGCGGTCAGATTAATTTATATCCATAGCTGATTTGATTGACAACGGCCGTATTGTTTGTCTAAGTTACAGAGATAGACAATGACAGGCTAATTTATTGTCTATGGCATAATGGAGATACATAAGTACTATTTAAGGATTGTTATTTTTATTACAATATGATATTATCGTTAATTAATAATTTTTGTATTAAAAAGATTCTCTATAGGGCTTCGAAAGGCCAATGCAAGGGTAAATACCGCACATAGCAGGGTAGGCAAAGGAATATGTTCTCCACTTTCGCCACATTCAAAATTCGAGGAATTATGTTGAGTGAAGGAACTCAACAACACTCTTTGCCCGGTTACCAGAGCGAGGATATGGAAATATCAAATATTTAATTTCCTCGAATGGAAATTGAACCCACACCCGTCGCTTTTTCAATCGCACGCTTCTGCCAATGTGCTATAACTGGCATTGCCTTAATATTTAATTAAATATCAAATAAAATATTATTTATCAAGACATACATACTGTGGATACTTTCTAAAAAACCATATTGTTGTACATAAATTCCTTTTATTTTCAGAGTCGCTGATAGACGTTCACGTCGCGACGAAGATTTACAACTGCAATTAGTTATGTAGCTGACGCGACAAACGGTCTTCCTTGACAAATAACCGCCAGTCCAGGGTCACGCCAATCCTTTACAACTATAATGTATAGTATGTATGTTAGTTAATAAATTAACTGAAAAACAGCTAATGCGCTAAATATATGGACGCTAACATAATAAGTTTTTAAAGTGCCTGGCCGTACGCGGAGATTGAATGTTCGATCCTAATACGAACTAAATTTAGGGATTATGTATCTTACCAAGCCACACCCTACTCTTAATTTGACCAAAAAAATTAAAAACTGAGACTTGTCAAGTTTTCATTGACTAATTCATAATAATGATAAAAAAATAATATGGAAGCAATAAAATACCGCATCTTATTTATTATGCAAAACCTATATAACCTGACATATCATTAAAACATCACACATCATTACTATACCATCATAACATATTTAATCTCATTACGCTTTCACTGAAGTAAGTACACATAGAATCACTAAGACCAAAATCAACAAGCGTTAGAAGGACACTAATAGAATACTTAATTACATTATTATTGCATAAAATCATACATTAGCATTACAAGTCCAATTAGCTCCTGTGTTACAGTGGCTGCCTGACACGTAGAGTTAATCCCAGCTTACAGGCGGAACAGCACTAAACAGTCTCGAAATCCTCCACAATGCCTGCACTCGTGCCTTTGAAGCCTATGACAGGATCAAGGCATTACGTCATGAGGGTAGTACTATACAATGACCTGTTCTTATTACTTAAGAATCTACTAAGTAGATATGTGTTATAGTTGAGAAATTGTTACGGTACAAAGTTAGTTGTCTTTAGTACTAAAAACTTGAGTAGCCTTGAATTTTTTTTTATCATATTCATTTATTTTATAGATGTGAATGTAATTTTTTTTGTTACGTTTTCGCGCCACAACTGCTCAACCGATTATCATGAAACTTTGTACGCATGTTCTCAATACGCCAAAAACTTACACGTATACAATTTTTTTATTCTTTTATCAGCTTCACGCTGTATCCCGCACACATCAGAATAGGCAGAGGGAACCTAGTGCTCACTCCGTTCCCCACTTTCCGCTGAATTCGAGCGAAGAAATAGAAATGTAAATTTAAATAAATAATTCATTTCTCGAGTGGGGATCGAACCCGCAACCAATCGGTTTACACTCACACTTAGTGTCCCTGCGCCACAACCGACCTCTATTTCATTCAAATATTGTAAAAATATAATAAATTAAAATATTTTATAATATTTACATTAAAACAAAAAAATATTTCGTGTACCCCGTATTAAAACGCTCAAGCGATATGTCACAAAGCAAGAAGTAGTTTTGAAAGTTACCGCCAGACTGTTGGAGTACATCGAGCATCCAACTTGTGAGTCAGCGAATTTCTGCACGAAACTGTAACACGATATATCCAAACATTCCTTTCATATTTCCTTACTGGTGCATAATTAGCATATTCATGTTATTCTACGGTACCTACCTAGCTATTAATTTCTGCTCGTGGAAATTAATTTTCATTTTCATTTATATTATGATATTCTAAGAATATTTAATTATTGATCAAACTCATTTGCTCAGAAAATTGTAATTGATATAATCGACTATGTAAAATATGTTTAGAAGTTTGCTATTTCACTAGATTTTATGCCTATCAGAAGTTAACAACTGTGTTTTGATAGAGAGGGATTGAAAACTACTATATGATTTGGCTTAGTTACATTTCCTAGATAGAAATCTCCTTTAATTCGCAAGGGTTGTAATAATATTATGATAGGAACTTCAACAACAGTCTATGTACGTATAAAAGATTATCAAATTAACCGATAAATTTTCTGAATTTGTCAAACTCTTATCAAACATTCAATAGGAGTGCCCCAGACTAACTTCACGATTGTGATCGCCTTTCAAACATTGGCCTAGGGTAAATTTTGATTTAAAGCAAAATTGGGGACCGCTGAATTGCCCGGAAATATAAATTGAATTCTTATCTTGATTCTGATTAGAGAAATCCGGTTCCCACTTATATTATTCTGCAGCATAGCAATCATATTTGTAATTTATGTGTACAAAGAGTTCGAAACAAGGGGTCGTGGTAAATATACAAATTTCATTTACGATATTATTTGTATAGCATTTTAAAAATTACAGGAAAAGGGTTATATTTTAAATAATATGAGAATTAATAACCCAAAATTTAGGTAAGTACTTCATTGATTTATGTATAATTTTCCATAATAATATAACTTAATATAATATACATCGTACTCGTATTACATTGTTCCTTCTTGAAACGACCTAAAAATGCTAACCTAAGTCTTTCGGTGTTCCGAAGGTTGGCGTTGTAAAATCAGGATCAAAGGTTTTATAAAGCTTGCATTGCACGTTGCACGCGAAGTCTCCTAACGTACAAGTTTCTTGTAAGTAAAAGAGTCAATATTAGCTAATATAAAAAGCAATTCACATGCCAGACGCGCCCGAGGCTTTCATCCCGGCCCATTCAAACTTTTTATGCAGATTATGTAATGTTCTTTACGACATAAGATGGCGAAGTTCACTTTATATAAGTTCCAGAGATTAAATTAATGCCGAAATATTTTATTTCTTAAAGTAGCCACATATGTCTACGTTATAATCTTTCCTTATAAGATAAATAGATGATAGAAGGAAAGGAAGTCGTGGTGTAGTGGTGGTGGGTTCGATTCTCACTCGGAGAAATCTATTATTATTTGGCGGAAAACGGGGAAGTGTCTTAACACTAAATTCCCTCAGCCTATTCTGCTCTATGTAGGATACAGCGAAAAGTTTAAAAAAAATAAGCAAGGTAGCTTTGCCGTTTTTAATCTCAAATATGAGACACAAAAAAGAGAATATTAATGTTATTAAGGCTCTTATTCTCGTTTAATACCAATTTAGCCTAGATCATTCAATAAAACTAAAACTAGTTAAAAAAACGTTTAAAATTAAGACAGTTTAAATGGGTCCGTTTTGCCAAAAGCCGGTCTATAAAGTGCAGGTGTGCATGTGTCGTTTGGAGCCGTCAAATATCTTGCCAAATTCGGCGAAGATTGTTGGAGTGGTTCCAAGTTGGCTTGCTCGTCACATTGTATTAATTAATTATCCAATAACGTTTACTACGGTATCAATATAGCTGTTCTAATTGTTCTAATAGTTAACTTTGTAAATGGTGTGAATATTTCGTTAATGTTTTTTTTAAGATATTTTTTGAGTGCATTTATGTAATAAAAGTATGTTCTACAATTGCCACCTACCTTTTAAGCTATACCTAACCTTTTAAACTATGTTTGACGACGTTAACATAGTTTAAAAGGTTCCGCACTCAGCAAGCAGCTCCGGCCTTAACTTTCGGCACTCGACACGCTATCGTAAAATTGAAAAAAAATATAATATAAAGTGACTTCTCACTAAACTCTCTGCGCCTACCTTGCACATATACTAAACATTAAAGAAGCACAAACAAAATAAACAAAACAAAAAATAAATAAATCTCAAACCATAAAGACAATATTAGTTCTTGCCTTTTCCTGCAGTAGCGTAGGCGTAGCCATAAAGTGCAGTGTACGGTGTCGCAATGTAAATCACGACGACTACAGACATAACGCAGGATATAGTGCTTCGCGTTAGCAGGCCTAGGATTTGTATCCACTCTTGCTTATACGTCAATGTACTAAATTTATAGAGACTTCCTGCACTGCCAGGTTAATAGAGTTTTTATGTATAACTTTAATTATGCAATTTCGTTCATGTTTACGTTTTTAAGTCAATATTTTAATCTATTATCTAAATGTTAACTTAGTTCGTATATCTAATTAACTAATATAATGCAAAAGACAGACATTTCAAATCAGAAGTTTTGTTCAACTTGGTACCTAATTATAGAAGTTCCAATGATATATTAAATATGATCATTCATGTTGAAGTCAATAACGTGCTCAGTAAAAGTTTATATTTTATCTAATTGGCTCATGTTCTCAGTACGATATAATGAAAGTTTTGAAAGTACTCCTTAGATGTTTCAATAAAATGTTGCCAAAGTTCCTTTGAAAAGATGAAATAAATAAAACAACGACGGCAACAGTGGAAGGAGTCTTAGAAGCGAGATATATTATACGTGACTCAATGAAAAGAAAATAGATAAGTAGAACTTCTTAGTCCAATCAGTTTAGAGTTGTATAAGGAATTGTAAAGTAAATTAATATTTATGTATTTTCTTAAATTAGGTAATATGTTCAAAAAGCTTATAAAAGTTATATATGTATATATAAGAAACATCCAAGTTTCAAAAATAGTAATTCTTACTCTTTACTATTTCACTATTTTTTATTGATATGAGTCATACATATATTAGCTAATAGTCGCCCCGGAGCTTTTCTATCGATTAGCTCAAATCAATAGAAAGACAGATAGATACACAAAAAAAATGTATATTAATTATTTTAAAATCACAGACAGATTTTGAAATTTTATTTAATTTTGCTCACAAAAATTGTTATATTTAAAAGAAAAATTAAATAATTAGTAGTTTTCGTAATATCTATCTAGAAAAAACCGATCATTTAGAAACCACAGACGTACGACAGAGTAAACAATATAATTCAAATAAAAATCTACACGCAATTTAAATTTATATGAAAGGAAAAAGATAATCAATATTTATATTAATAGAACAACTACTTAGCGTTACATTGATTGCGAAGCTTTCAAAGAGCTTTTAATGTTCATGCTTTGAGTAATGCTACATTAGAGGTGACATATTACAAACTATCAATAAGTGAGTAGTTTAATTTGGGTAATCTTCACGACGCTACATTTTAAAAGGCGATGAATCTTTTAAAAAATCAATGAACAGTAAGTTTAAAAAACCTTGGTGGAGCTTAACCCTTCTGTCATATATTATTTATGTCAAACAAACCTAAAAAAGATTTATAAATCGAGTCTATAAGAAGGTATAAATAAGACCTATAATTAGATTGGAATTTAAAAAAATAACATTAATTATTATTTTAAAATAGATCAACACTTAATAAAAATCTGTACATGGTAATAAAGGAGACTTTAACAGGGACGCTAAAAAAGGTGTTATATTTTTGCGGTTTTGCCTGTGCCTTGTCCAAAAGCGAATATCCTTAAATCTTATTCTTGATTTTGTCTTTGATTTGTTCTCCTCCGTCCTTTTCGTATATTGGACGACGAATCAATGTACAAAAATCTAAATAGTTGTTAATCATTTGAATGAAAAACTTCTCATTTGTTGTAAATAAATTTATATTAAGCACTGCTTAAATAAAGAATAGTGAAGAAAAAAAAGTACTTCGATAATATATTACTGTATTTGTTCCCACTGCCCTACGACATCTAGCGACAAGAAGCGTAAAAAAGCAGTTCAAAACAAGAACTCAAGATGGCGAGACTAGAACACGTTTACTATTATAAGTTAAACATAGATATAACTTTTAAGTATAACAAAGCTTTTAGCTTTATTATTTACAACTTCACGCTATATCCCGCACATGGTAGGGTAGGCAGAGGGAACCTAGGAACCAATTATTAAGACACTCCATTCCCATTAAGACACTTCCGTTCACCACTACCATAAACTAATTCATAAGCAAATTTTTCGTAATGGCGGGTAAAAACACAATTGTAAACGTATATTTTCCGAAAAATCCTTCAATAAATTCAAAACTCTCAGTTACAAAACTTGTAAAAATGCCTTTACGAATTCTCAAAGCATGTCTGCAAGCTATACTGCAGGCAACTTTTTAGTGTCCCGTGGATATCTTAACAAAAACTCGATTTGACTTCATAAATATTAATCAATTCGATCGCATTATCAGTATTTGTGTTTTGTGCGAAATCGGTCACGATGCGACACTAATTGATGATTCCAATACAAAAAGGTAAAGGCAAAATGAGTTAATCATGTCGGTCAGCTAAAAATTCTATAGAATAAATTTTAAATGATATGAATGTGAGAATAAGTGTTAAATTTATTAACTATCGAGCGCTTACTAAAATTCAATTTTTAAATTAAAATTCAAACAGTTTTTAGTTTGTAGAAATATTGTGTGTAAAAGTGACATATTTCATTTAAATTTGTTTTATCGTCATTATGTAAGCGAAGTAGTATTTAATGAACTTTGTCTTTTAATAAGCTTGTAGTAAAAACTATTTTAATTAATTTTATACATATACTGTCATTCTGTATAATATAATCTATGACGATTGAATTCATTAAAAACTATAGATGATATACCTACAGTGAAACGAAATATGAAGACATGTTACTTCAGAATGTAAATATTAACCAGAGATTAACTCAGTACCGTCTCCTTTGTAACCGAGACTTACATTATAGAAGTATGTCCGGGCTGTACGAGATAACGAGAAATAGTCTCTTTGAGCGAAAATTAGACATCTTGAGGTAGCCGCATTTGGTATGCATATAGAAGGATACCTAATTTCTAGAATGCATACATTGTCAAAGTCAAAATCTAATGCACATTAGTAGAGTAAAGTGCATATTGTTGTAGGTGAGTAATTTTACTTACACTTAGAATAATGAAGATCTATGTTCAATGGCTTGTTTACACTTTTTTTATTTTATTCTATTTTTATCTTATATGGTAGCTATATAAATATATTAACTTTTACATATATTAATATTACTAAAAAAGTAGAATACGCAAATGTATGTTTTTTTATGAATGAGAATGCATGCAATCCATACATGTTTTTTTAAATATGAAGGGCTACCGTGGCATAGTAGAGCGGCATTTGATTTTGAAACCGATGGCTGTGAATTCAAACCCCACTCAGGGAAAAATGATAACTATTCTATTTCCCGCGCTCTGTTAAAATAAATCATGGCATTGAATTTAGCCACTCCACACACAAAGGAATATCTTATCACTAAGTTAGCTCTACCTACCCTGATATGCAAAATAAAGCGTGAGAATAAATAAACAGTAGTGTCACTGACACTATAAATATTTTTTAAATCACTTATACTGCCATTAATGTAATAAGTGCAATATTTTTTCATTCCAAGAAAACCAAAGCAATCAGAGAGAGCTAGCTCACAAAAAAACGCGTTATAAAGCTATTCCATTCTTATACAAAAACATTAATAAACGTACAAACCTATAAAATTTATTGGAAAAAGCAATTGACACTCCTAAATGACGCTTATAAAAACTTGCAGTGCAATTCACATAGCAAACAGCCCGCGAGCGGCCATTATAAAATCGTAAAATCGCAACTTATTGGTCTTTAAGCAATCCACCAGTAAAATTATCCGTAATTTACTTGAATAACAGTGTAAAGAAATAAATACATTATAATCCGTGAGGTTTAACGTGATTACGTCGGGTGGGTCCCTTGATGACAACTTAAAAATTCGTATACGCTCGAGATATTTTACTGTAGGTAGGTCGTGGAGGAAATTGGTCAGGTATTTTTTTGTGTTCACATTTCTTAGTAGAAAGGAAAAACCTGATATATTTATAATGATGAATATCTCGTATATCTCTTTGTGTCCCACTTTTTTCAATTTTGATTTTGATCATCACAATAGTTATGTCTTCTAATTTCATTTAAGAAGTTTTAGTACTTACATTTTAGATGCATTCATAATCTGCCTTTTTGAAAAATTCTCAGCTTTGTAAATAATATTCGTAAATGTATTTGTAGTTATATCATATAGGCATGTAACAATATTTTAGATATAATTTCAAGGACAAGAAAGAGAAGATGGGGTTCATAGAAATTTCCTAGATCCCTTAATCATTATCTGTATTAATTGTGTTATATTTAATTCTATTATGTATGAAAATACATTTCCAAAAATATTTAAAACACATATGTATTCTACTCACCATTTAACTTTGTATGAGTTACATATACGATATACATATATGAAGTAAGTAGCCAATACCGTTTATATACTTCACACAATACAAAATAACGTAATTGTTCCGTTGCCTGTACCCGATAATTAAGAATTAACATATCTGGAAATACTTTACTTTACAGAGGCAGAATGTAATACTGACGGTCGGTGATTACCCTGTCATAGGTCTGGGAGCTTACGCCTCAAATTACATTGCTTTAGAGAGCTTTGTGGATATGTATTGGATTTTCGCACTTAAGTCAAATAAAGGATTTAATGTTCTAGATTCGATTTTTTTTTCAAGATTTTCAATAAGCAAGTTAATTAATATAAATTCTATATTTATCAGTAGTAAAATATATTTTATATGTGATATCCACTACCAGTGTATTTGAAGAAAATGTATTTGTGCGTGCGCGAATGTGAGTGTATTATAATAGCTTGTATAGTGGAGGGGCTTGTAGACTAAAAAGTCAGTCGAGCATGTCAGTCAAGAAGTACTATGGAAGGGCAAACTATATGTTAGATAGGTGTGAAACGATCATATAAAAGATAATAACAAAGTTCAAAATTCTTTTTTCTCTTCTTGCTATAAAAAAATATTCATCATCATCATCATCATCATCCTGTCCTCGTCAACTGCTGAACATAGGCCTCTCCAATGGCACGCCACTGAGCTCGATCTTCAGCTATAAAAATATTATATAATAAAAATTTAAATTTAATACTAATTCCACTACCAAAACGAACTTCCAATTATACAAATTATATAAATGTTAACGAAATAATATAGGATCGGATTCTTCCCATCAGAATGTAAGCTTTATAAATACAAATGCAGTGAGGACAGTTGATGCCTAATTTACATAACCACCTTATTTAAAAGCCTCTCACTTCGTTTCAGAAAGGAATAACTTTATATAGGTATATGCCTTTTATTTTTTATTTTCTACGTCAATTTCTCGATTCGCTGATTTGTTATTCCCTTTTAATTGAAACATTTTATTTGTGGTATTGAAATGTGTATGTAGTGTAAGCATTTGTATTTTTTGTTTCATTTTTCGCTTTTTCCTGTATTAAGGTAGCTAAGAAAGCTTTACTTTTATTTGTTTCAATTTTCTTTTATTTGTAAACAAAAATAACCTAGGGTAAAAAGACTCTATTACCCACTACTTATCTTTTTTTTATTTAAAATATAAATACAATTTTATAATTTCATACAGTCCAAGAGTTTAATTTATATTTATTACTAAAATTAACATGCAGAACTTCACTTGAATATTTCATAGTTATTTAAGAAACTGAGATAGATTCTTACTATCAAGGATAATTTCTAAGAGGCAATTAATAGATAACATTTTATCTTAACGATGGATTATCTGTATCATTTATACAGATTTATGCTGGACAAATAAAATCTAGGCTCGCTTATATTCATTAATTAAGTAAAGTCAGCGTAATAGCGGTTGCGTGTAGGCATTTCCTTGAAATTATTGACCAATAGCTTGCCATAAACTATTTAATATAATAATAAGTACTGAGAATGAATTTCAACATTGTTGCCATAAAATTGTACGAGTTATTTAATATAACTGTTTTTTTTTTATATTTTATTTGACTGAAATATTTAATATTTTTCAACTCATTAAGACAATTTTTTTCTATAACATTGCTTTCAGATTTGAGATAAACATAAAACATATTTAAAAAAATAATATTAAGTTGAAATAATAACATTTTTATGTATTATAAAAAAGTTAATTTAACTTTTATTTGTAAAACTATTTTTAACATTTCATTCCCATATATAATTCTCGTACACCATAATATCTCTAACAAAGCTATAAAACTTTACACAGAAGTTTAACTCTATAACAAATACAAGTGTTTCTACAGGCAATTTCTATGACCGATGACGTCACGATCACAGCACGTACGGCGTATCACTTCAACCTGTTTGCAGAGCGTCATTTGTAGATGAAATGTAAATGCATTTTGCTATGGCGACGGCGCCCGCGACCGCTCTGTATTCATGAGTATTGTACAAGCGATAAGGTGGGAGAGGGTTTTGTTAATAAAAAGTTAGTGATTTATTTCTCTGTGTTTTTTAATAGCGAGTCTACGGCCATGTTGGTGACTGATCTTTTTTAATATTTTTTTTGTATGGCTAGTAAAGTAAATCTAAAAGAAAGGGTAATAAACATTAGTATTAATCGAAACTATATTAAAAAAAATTACAATAATAAAGCACAAATTTTGTGTCATTAATAATGTTTCAATAATATATTTATTAATAAATTATTAATAATATTTCTTTCATTATAGTTCTTATTTCACTTGGACCGCACTTAGTTGTATAGAACATGCGCATATTAATATTTTCCTACGTGTCAGCTATTCTTATGGCATTCCTGTCTTACCAACAGTGCCATTAATCCATAACATATTTATAATATTCATTACAAGCTTATAGATTACAAGTACTTTACACTACTAATACTCGTATGTACACCGATCATTAACTCTAATTAAAAAAAAAAAACAAAAATGTATATTATCCAAGAAGTCTATTTTTTTGTTCCTGATAACAGCGTAAGCATTAAACTCAACAGGCAATGTTATGGAAACTGGGATGAGAGTTTTAGCAACAGGTTTCCTGTGCCTACCTTACTATATTTTAACTAAAATTATTAATAACATATTATATATAAATATCTTAATTACAGTAATAAATATAATTTTAAATATAACTAAAAATAGCTTTCACATTAGACCAGCACAATATAAATTCCATACAACAACAAATATAACGTAGGCATCAAAACGATCCGGAGGAAGAGCATACAGCTAAGATAATACAAAACTCGCCCAAGGCTCACTTTCGAGTCAATATTTATGCGTTCCATACGGCGAAACGATGCATCTACTCCCCGTGTCACCCAGCCAGGGTCCAATTAAGTTCAACTCACGACCTCTGAGATGGGCCAGGAATTCTTATATCTTTATATATTTTACTAAATTATTTAAATCCCTCACTGATATATTTTTTTTAGAATTGAATAACTGTTTTACAGTTATTTTTAATATGATGTTGAAATTAACAAAAAAATGTTTAATTAAATTAGAGTGTGTTCTATTCTCACGAGTTTCGTTTAATTTGAATCGTAAAATTAGAAATTTTCGAGATTAATAATATTTTACAACAAAATCTCACTAAAAATATTAATTATATATTTTCTATTCGGATACTTTCAAATAATATCTAATTACTTTTAACATTAATTATAAATATACATAAAAAAATATCAACTTATACAAAAAAATAAAGCAATGTCGCATTTCTCATGGCCTAGCCAGGTACACTATACAAGCAAGCAAGTTGCGCCTAGATTTCTGCTATTAGATTATAATGAATGTAACATGG
>JAEBDU010013410.1:0-14606 GCA_016802625.1 Heliconius numata | reverse complement strand
TAAAATATCAATAACAGCAAAGTTAATTGTATGCTTACATCTATGTAGTTTGTGGAGTAATGTGGAACAAATCGTAGAGCTTTAAATCCGATATTTTTATTGATGGACGGTAAATCGTTGAACCTTAAATGATTTATTATAATACCACCGCTTCTAAAATGTTGAGATTTTTATAAAATTTACATAGACAGTAAAAATAAATAAATAATAAATTTTCAATTTTATTATATTTTAATATCCAGCTTTACCTGGTATAATCTTGGCTTTCATATATTTTAGCTGGGACTACGTTTACGTCGTCTACCTTGTTATTGTAGTAAAGAGCGTGCTCATTTACATCAATTATCATCTTTCTTATAAAATTAAGCTGAGATACTGTTTCATGAACCCTTCTGAGCATGTTTAGCTGAAGCATACCGTCTATGAGAGTCACCCAATTATTATTCCATTTTAAATTTGCTTCAGATAGTGACAAATTGGCATTGTAAATACTGCAAAATTCTTTACTGAAAAATTGTTATTAAATTATTAATACATACATTTATGTCTCTTTGTTTTTAGGGATTTAATAAAGGAAAAATCCGAAAGTACCAATTTCATAGAAAAAAATCAATACAACTTTGTTTTGCACAAACTTAAATTTGTTAAGATTATTACTAGTAGCAGGTTAAGTAGAAAATACCTCGGAACCTTGTGTTGAGAGACTATATTCCCTTTAAGCCACTTTCGTTCCGCACTTTTCAGCGAAATTTCGAGGCATTGCACATTGAGTCAACTCAATGTCGAACTTCGCCTCGTCCTTAGTGCGAGAAAATGAAAATTTTTACGTTTTTTTCTTGTTGAATCATGAAGTTGGCAAGGAATCTTCACAATTTTGCATCGCACTTCCACCTCAATCGCACTTGACTTGTTATTTATGTATTATTTTGAAAACTTACGAATAGTTATAGTCCCTTGTTGAAAAGAGTTTGTATATATCGTCTGTCGTCATTTTCATTTCGTCGTTGATTTTTAATTCATATTTTTCTGTGCCTTCTATTTTTCCAGTAATGTAACCTGTCACTACGTAAGTACTCTCATCTAATACCTAATCATGTAAATATTATTATTTATATTTTATTATATAAATAAAATAATCATTAACTCAATCAAATAAAAAATCTTCTAAAACTCAATTAAATCTTATATTATACCTTATATATATAAATCTTATATTTACCTCGAAACGACCTGTTCCTCGATGTAAAGTAACGTTTAAACGCAGGTTGTGCTGATCACAAAGTAGCGGTTGTAAATAAAAGTGCACGTCGTTAAATTGAACGGACAGTTGCTTTTTTTCAACACCTAAAACCATTGCTAGTGTATCCCAAACGCCAACCAGCAAAGCAGAAAAGGGATACAAGTTCTTTTCTAAAAAAAAAAACAATTAAATCATATTAATTATTCAGTATAGTTTTATTTTGTTATTATTGAAAAAAAAACAATTCTTTCAACCTAAGTGACATGGAAGTGAAAGTAAATGGACGTCAGTCTGAAGAAGGGTGTGAAAATAATGGTCTAAGTTTGAATGCGAAGAAAAAAGGGTTTGGTATTTTAAAGATATGGAGAATGGACGGAATACAAGATAAGCATAAGTGTGTAAGATAGTAAAAAAAGTAAATGAAGTGGGATACATGCGTAAAATTCAACGAACGAATTGAAAAAGATATGCAAAGACTGAAGCGATGGGCGCTAATTTCTGTATGGTTATCCCACTAGGGACAAAACTTTAAATAAAGATCGTTATCCACTTACCTCTAATAACGTGACCTTTTAAGTAAGCGTTCTCATCATCGTAAGTGGATATAACTAATTTAGTAGCGGCCGCTGTTTTTCTATGAGCTGACACATATAAAGGTAAGTTCCTGTAAGTTACATTTTCAAAATATACTGTGCAAATCTAAACGTCATAACTAAATACAGTTTTCATATTAAAGTATACTATCTATCTTACTAATATTTACCATCTTTCATTATGTGCCCATTCCACTAAATGTGATAACATTGGTGTTCCAGTGGACACAGGAAATTCAATCTTTGGATAAAGCACTTCTATTTTAGGATTAAGTCCTCCCATGTAGAGCCTGCAGAAAAGTTAAAACTATTGTGTAAACTAACATTATAAATTTCGTTACGGTTCAAAAAGCTAATGTCTTAATGCGAAAGTAACATCTGACTGTAAGAGCTACAGCTGCAGGTTCGATTCCCACTCAGGGTTCAAGTCAATATATAAAATATTTATTTAAACTGAGCGGAAACGAGGAACAAAATGTCTTAACAGTACATTTCCACTGTACCTGTCATTAGGGAATAAAGTGAAGTAAAAAACACTACAGCTGAATTTAACTCAACTTACTTTCCAATAGCATCAAGTAAATATTGTACATTATCAGGGTGCCCTCGCCTAGTAAGCGGTACGTGTTGGCAAGATTCAGGAAGCGACCGTTTGACGATAGCTTGTAATAATCCGTGTGGAGCAATCTCAATCACAATTGCATTCGCTGGAATCAGCCGCGATGTCTCTTCGAAGAGCACAGAGTTCTATCACAAACAAGTTGAATATAAAATTAGATTTTATTAATTTATTTTCATTATATCATGTAAATTAAAAAATATTTCAAAATACTACTACTTTCGAATTATATACTTAAAATGTTTTTTAACCAGTAAATTATTTGTATGGTATTCGGCTGAAGAATATTTCGCAATTTCTTCATCCCATCTGTCTTGTGGAACAGAAGTTGATACCCATTTGTTACTCCGAGGCTTTGGTGTTTGAATAACTTCACTCAAGTACTTAAGTAGGCCAGGACCTGGAAAAAAATGTCAATAAGAAAAATAAAAGCGATTACAATTTGAATATATATGACGGCGCGCTGCTATGTATTAGTTTTAATTATAATTTCGCAATTATTACGTTTCGATTTTAATAGAGTTATGTAATGGATTATATTAGAAGAATATTTAAAATGGAGCGGGTAACCCCGAATAGGGTAGTAGGTGTAACCACGAGTAATAGCAGATGTCATTGGTTGACAGCGATGGCGTGAGATGTTCACCAATTAACCTATTGGCTCCTAATCTATTGTAATTTCGTTAATCTTGTGAGATTTATTGTAAAACTGTTATGTAAACGAGTAATAAGACATTGTAGAATATAAGTGTGACTTTTATTTAAACATCTCTGTTGTTACAACGTTTTTCGTAAAACGTTTTTTTTTTTTTTTTACGAAAAACGTGAAACAAAAAATTCAGGTGACATAAGGGAAAGAAGCATATTGAAAATAAGAAAAGTACATAAAATAAGAAACGAAGTCATTAGAAGTAGAACTAAGCTAACGGACGCGTTATCTCAAGCCCTAAAGTTTAAGTGGCAATGGGCAGGTCACATATCACGCTACTCTGACAAACGGTGGACCATACAAGCTATAAGCTGGAAAGGTCCTATAGGAAGGAGAAAGGTAGGCAGGCCAAAAAGACGGTGGGCTGATGACATTATAGATATCGCGGGATTAAATTGGACATCTGCGGCAAAAAATAGAGAGGAATGGAAGAGGATGGAAGAGGCCTTCACCCACACAGTGGTTCACATCCAAGAATTGGATAACTAAAAGTACTAACACTAGTATTAGGAACATGGAATCTTTCATACTAACATTAATATAAGACTAACATCAAAACTAAATGTAAATATGTGGTTGTGAATAAAGGGCTTAATTATTATTATTATTATTATAGTTGTTACAACGCCCACAAATGAATAGTAACAGCCAAGACCGAACAGACAAAGCCCCTTCTGATGCTTCTACATATATATTTTTTAACTTAATGTTTACCTGCTTTAGAGATGTAGCGTGAATGATATGCAATATTTGAACACGGTACTTCTTTGGCGAAAATGCCTTTGGAAATTAGGTGGGCTACAAATTCTTTCATTGCCGCAGCTGGTCCAGATATAGTACTAGAGTCATGGCCATTATGGCAAGCGACTTCTATTTCTGGGGGGCACATTTTCACAACCTACAACACATAGAATAAATTATGCCTTAAATACTAAATAGAGGGAACAATTAATAACGTTATTGATGATATCAGTTCCGGTAAACTTTATAATTTATATTACTGTGACGCCAATAAATAAAGATAAATGAAAAGAAAATAGCAGTTGAAGAATTAATCTGCGACAACAAAATAAAGATCCGTGATGAAATATTTAAGAAGGTATACCTGTTGATAACCAATACCGACTGCTGCCATAGAACCCCTGATAAATGGTGTTTGCAATGAGACCAATCCACGACTATACGCAGATAAAATCATTTCTTCTGCCGTGAAACATCCATCAGCATACGCACATCCCAGTTCACCCACACTGTGTCCTACGAAAATTTATCCCAAATTGTATTCCAATTGTGCAGTCAAATTCAATTAAAAACATAAAATAAATGCATACCTATAATGTTATCAGGAACAATTTCCAAAGCTGTCAAAATATCAGTAAGTCCTATTTGAATCGCTGCGATTCCCACGAAGGAGTGTAGAATGTTATCAAACATATTTTTATCGTTTGAAGTTATTATATCAACTATATCAATTCCTTTGGGATCTAAAGCACGTCGGCATCTATTTTTGTCAATAAGTATAATATTTTACAAAAAGGGCTTGAAGTAGATTTCCAATTGTTTTTGGAATATATTTGGTGCAGTTGACATCATTCTTAGTTATAAAATAAATTAAATCAGCTTCACGCTGGATCCCATACACAGCAGGGTTTCTTAGTTATGCTAATTATTAGGTGGAATTCCAAAGTAAATATTACAAAATAATTTAGTTTCCTACAAAATTACATAGCTTTAGTTTTCCGGTATCGCTAGACAAAGCTTAATTGTAGATGTCCCCATTTCTGGAGAAAATGAACATAGTAAATTAATATAAGGTTTTTTTTGTTCCCGTAAAATCTAAGGCTAAGGATAGATTTCAAGAAATATACGTTATTTATATTACCGTTCAATAGCAGCAGCAAATATTGGTATACGCATAAGTTCCTTTCCCATTCCTGCCCACTGAGATCCCATTCCACTATACATAAACCAAACAGGTCTCTTCAGGTCATCGAAATAGTCCGTTTTTTCGTGTAGGCTGATAGTAGACTTTGCGTTTGTATCTGAATTATTGAAATACATATGAATATAATATGATTATATGTGTATATAATATGCGTATGATTATATGTATACTATAAATATTTATATATTTATACATATGATTATGATTATTTGTCGATGATTATTATGAAAACTTTATTTGAATACGAGTTTTACCTTGCAATTTTGTTTGCGTTTCATGAATATAAAATCTTTATGAATCTGGGGAAGTTCTTTCTTTTCCTTTCCGCTTTCTCACGGATTCAACCCACGCCAAATTTCAATTATCTGCATGTATTATGTGGCTGTGCGTTGTTTTTATGAAATTTAGTAACGCAAGAGTTTCATATAGGCAGAGATAAGCGAAATTGTTATAAAAACGTACCTAGAATTGCGTATCCTCTGCCCAAATGCCCCATGATACTTGTTTTGTGAATATTACGCAGTAACGCCAATTCTTCAGGGTCAATAGGACGTGTTTTTAAATCATGAATAATTTTTATTACGGAGGATTCTTGTCGACCTGATAGAGTTACTAGTTGCGGAATATCAGTCTTGTAACGAGAGAGATCCTATAACATGTAAGTGAAATTCAACATATCTATATATTGAAATATAATATAGTATAAATAATCTTGATTTATTATTTGAAATATTTCATTCTTTATATTTAGATTATTATTCGTTACCTTGGGCTTATATTGGCCTTTCAATAATATATGAGCGTTTACACCAGTAACTGATAGATTATTAACAGCAGTATAAGAGTGATTGATATTTTCATGGTCGGTAACAACACGCATTCGTCCTTCACGAAGAGCTGCAATATCCTGGCGAGGTGAATCACAATGCAAATTCGCTGCAATTTGTCCAGTGTGGTAGGCCAAAAGCACCTGTTTCAATAAAAAAATAATTTGGAGTAAAAGAAAAGGTTTCGTCAACTAATATCATGAACGGGCTTACCTTCGTAATAGCGGATATTCCTGAAGCGGCTTCCCCATATCCAATGTTGGACATAACGCTACCTATTTTTAAGGTGTCACTTCTATTTTTACAAAAAACTTCTTCGATAGCTTCTAGTTCAGATTTGTCAGCTTCATCAACAGCTACAAAATTGTTTAATAATATCAAAGTCTTAATTTATATTATTATGCAGGAAATTATTACAAAGGAAATTCTAATAATATAACAGACAACAAAATAGAAGATTTTATTTATATACTATTTTAAATATCTAAATTATTAAATAATGACTTCTAATACCTGATCCAAATGCTTCAACATATTCAACGGATTCTGGAGATATTCTAGCTTCGTCATAAAATTTTTTAAGAAAATTAGCTGTAATAGAAGGATTCCTGTAAAAACCAAACTTTGGTCCTCTTTCATCTGTTTCTAATGTTGTGAATTCACATTTAACGTAGGCAATTTCAGCGTACATTCTAAAAAATGTCAATAATTAATAACAGATGAAATTTGGTATAAATTTATATGGTAAATAGTGGAAGAAAATTCATCTACCTTAAGGCATCTTTTGCTTTTTGCAAGAAAAGAACATTAATTGCTTCGGATTTGGCACACCCAGTGGCGTTAGAATCAAAAGATTTCGTTTTGCCATCCATACTTAATTGCATTATTCTGAAAAAATATTTATATTATTATATTATTATATATAATATAATAGCTTATAATACGGCTAGTTACTTTAAAAATTTTTTCGTATATTACGTGAAAAGCGACCGTTTTATACGTTAAATGTGAAATTTCCCGTCGTTATTTATTCTTTATTTCTTTGTCTCTATTCTGCTATATTCGGGATACAATGTGAGACTAGAAAAAGAAATAATATAATACCTTGCATAATGAACTGAGGATTGTGGGTGTAAGCACAAGTTGGATCCTCCAACAATAGCCGCATCGCATTCCCCTCGTGTAATCGCTAAGTAAGCCAGTTCTAATGCTCCAGCTGAGCTGCAGCAAGCCTCGTCTACGCCCATTGATGGACCTTTAGCATTCAGCCAGTACGAAATACGATTGGCGAACATTGTCTTACTGCATCTACATAAAATATAATAGTTTTAATATTGTATGGTCCAAACGCTTTTGGAATATATCATGAAATATTTCTTACTTATTTACGTTTATATAGTACTTTTTTTTATTTTAAGTCTTACCCTGCAATACCAAAACCCGTCCTGGAACTGGCGACGTAAAAACATGCCTTTTCAGTCTCAGAGAAGCAACTGCCGATATATACGCCAACTTTTTTGCCGTAAAGTTCGACGGGACTAACGCCTGAATTGAATAACGACATAAAAATTATGAGCTATCAAATTATGTTTAATTTTATCAAAGAAATTGTAAAGGCTCAACTGAATAACTGTATCTTTTTATTATAGTTTTGATAATATTTTTTAGTTTTTTATTTAATAACCTGAATTGCTTTCAAATTCTAATAACTTGTAAAAGTAAAAACTTTGAAGAGAATCCTTACATTAAAAATTGAAATATTGGGCAAATTAATAGAATCATAGCAATTTTGTCGAACTAATCACTGTAAATTGATATATCTTGTTTATTTATGTACCCATTGAAATAAATAAAACATTAATGTTAAGGAAAGTACACCAAAATACAATAATGACAACTGCATTATAATCGCTACAGTCGTTTTTAAGATTAGCGTACGCGACACGCACAGACACATAGAATATTATGAAATCTTTGTTTTGTGTTTTATTATATTTTTATACATATAAATTTATTTATTCTCAGCGTGCATTTTTGACGGAGTGGGATTGTAGATGTTTTAATGTGGTTGAGGCAGGTTGAGGTTGAGGAGTGGAGGGTCTTAATATTAGGCTCCCTCTGCCTGCACTGCTATATGCTGGATACAGCGCGAATTTCAAACTTACCAGCATCATAAATAGCTTGGTACGCCTGTTCCAATATTTTCCGTGCCATCGCGTCCATATTATTTCCTAAACGGTAGTGGACTTTGAAGAATTGCGCATCAAATAACATCAAATCAGGTACTTTGCCCGTGTATTGAGCCACCTCAGGATGTTCATATTGCCAACGAGAATGTTCTGTATTAACAGGATTAATCTGTAAAATATAATGATATTTCATATCCATCACGATCCAAATTTATTTAAAAATAAATTAGGAATTGAGATAAAAAACTGAGAAGAGAGGTTGATTTTTCAAGGGTCACAAGCATGTGACTGTGAACGTAACAGGTTGTGGGTTCGATTCCTATTGTTGCCATTCAACTCGAAATGCCTCCAGGATTCGGTGAAAAGTGAAGAGCAAAGCGAAGTCTAAATACTAGGCTCCCTCTGCCCATACTACATAGGGATATAGCATTCACAAATAAACTATATAAATCTCACCTTATTGTATAAAATGTTCGAGAGTTCCTTTACACTATGAGATTCAGGATATAAACCTGACATTCCCGTTATGAACACTTTTTCTACAGATCTCTCCCATCCATTTTTCTGATCCATTTCTTCAGGCTTCATATAAGTACTTGTTATAGGAGCCATTTTCTATAAAGCGAAATTAAATCTTATTAATATTATTTTGCAGAGAAACCTAGATTTCTTTATAGAATGAGGACTATGAAAAATATATATATATATAAATGTAATAATTACGCTGGGTGAGGATATATACCTTTTAAAAAAACTTATACTGAAAAAGAATTCTGTTACAACCACTTTCGTCCACAACAGGAATTCTTCTAAATCTATAAATTCACTGCAAGCCCTATAAATAAAATAATAGTACTCTCATTTGAATTTTGACTATAAATTTAATTTAACCTTTACTCTTAAGCTATTCAATTTTAAAATATCAATAGTTTACGTATATTTGAATATATTATGATAATGAAAATTTGTTAAGTTCAAACACCGTAGATGTCACATATAATTTCTTCCAGACAAAACAATATTTTACAACTTCAGTAAGTACTAGCGACATGGTCGCGGCTTCGCCCGCTTTAATTACGGGATAACTTATTTAGTACACTGTTTCGCATTCGTGTTCTAATGTGTGATTGTAGCACCTTTATAAATATGATTTTAATGTGAATTTTATATTTTATTTTTGTTTTTATAATAAAATACACAACTTATGTTGATATTAATAGTACCTACTTTAAGCCTTACCATACATCGATTCAGTATTCTTTGTGGTTTTTCAAATTTAATACAGATTATGTTACACCCCGGAATTATCATATCGGAAAATAGAAATTTCAGAATTGGTTGCATATAGATGAATCATGTTTTAAATTCAAATAATTGGTTAAATAATTGCATACATTGATCACCGCTCTGTAAGAAGGGTGTGAAAATAATTGTCTGAGTCTCAACGCGAATAAGACAATATATATAAAATTTGAAAAGTTAAAATAGATTGAAGTGGTTTATTTGGGAAGTATGTTTAAGTAAGTGAACATGTCAGTTTATTAGAATTCGTAGTAGAAGACGTTCGTAATACACCACCACCAGCTTTACGACGGACTATATAGTTCCTAAACTATTTCAAAGTCCATTATAGAACTTGGCGAGGATTATGTCAGGAAACTGAAAGAAAAAACATTGTTAACATTGTCTTTTACTACAGAGAAGAAATGGGAATAGTTTATTTTGTGTAGAAATCGAACTCACAACCTTCACGTTCACAGTCAGACTCGATAACCTCAAATTATTTTAAGTAAACAATAACTATTAAAAAAATATAAGAATCAGTTTTTTTTTAACAGCGTCACACTGTATCCCGCACAGCAGGGTAGGCAGAGGGAACCTAGTGTTAAGACACTCCGGTCCCCACAATAAGTTGCATCCAAAAATTACATAATAGATGTAGGTACACTAAATACAGCTACATTAAAACAAAAGCTCATTGTAAAGGAAATGTATTCAAGTAATTATAATAACATAGTCTACAGTATAAATATACAATTATAATATTTTTTTTGTAATACAGTGGTTTCTCACCCATTATATGTATGTATATATTTATTTTTGCCGTGACTTTGCTTGGCATTAAGGTAACATTTATTATTTTTTTTTATTTGGTTGTTTTGTCGGAAGTCATTGCCTCACGTTACCATACATCATACTTACATAGTTAAATTAATTCAAGATGGCTCTTTGTCTTTGATATTTGGCAGAAATAAGATTAGATGAAGTTAGTCTTAACACTTATTTCAGATTTCTTAGCTATAAATTATATTATTTCTATATTTTTGTATTTCATGTACAAATATGAATTACATTTAACAGATTTTTGTTTCGATGCAAGGAGTACCACTTAGCCACAATGGTCATCTATATTCCTAACCTAACCGAACCTGCACATAAAAACGGTCTAATCTGTAGATTTCATTTTAGTAAGAGTAATATCTTTAAAGAAATATATATTTCGTCAAAACTCTGAAAAAAAAAAACATTTGATTTACATCTTTCTATAGATGCATTTATTTAATTAAAAATACAATTTGTTCATATTCAACTTAGTGACCCCTGATTTGTTTACGTACAACGTCGAAATAGTTCAAATAGGGTCAATACTTAAACGTTATTTCAATTAATAACGTCCATATAACCAGATAATAATAATAATGATATTTATATTAGTAATAAGCCGCATTTAGAGCTAAATACTATCGTATAAGGTATTACATTGTCTACATTAGTATTTTAATGTTCGAATTCGTACTTTTTCTGATTTCTTCTTCTTTACGTTCTATTGTATGATTCCTACGTGTCATGGGACGAAATGATGTCTTTTTTTATTTAGAAGGGTTATTTTGAAATAAGAAAACGAAAAAAAAATATATTTATAATAATAAAATTTGAGTTACTATTTACTCGACGAGATGTATCGGACACAATAAAAGAAAATCCAATTCAGCTTGCCAATACCACCATGAAATTTTATGAAAATTTGATTATACCAAAGAGAATATCAAAGACTTTGTCCTGGTAAAAACTTTAAATATAACTGTACCATATTTTCCAACTTATCACCGTCCACTACCGAGATCCCTCATAAGGGAGGCCTACATTCAGATCAGCTCAGCAGCAGCAGGATCAACGTCAACCTCATCAGGATCGGCGTCAATCTGTTTTAGTATGATTAGAAGTCTACGACTGTACCTTAGATACATTTTTTTTACTTCCATATTATTCTTCACATATTGCATTATTTCCGACAAAATATTATAATGTTGCAAGAAATAATAAATAGTTCTTCAATTATTATTAACAATTAATATGAACGCCTTACTGGATAGTTGAACAATGTCATATATATACATGTAGGAGATATGATAATGCAATATCCGTTCTAATCTTTTCCTTCGACATATACAGGGTGGAATCGTCAGCACCACTTTAAATTAAACTACAGTTTTAACTACTCTATAAAAGCCTGATATAATTCAGAAAAATAATAATTCCCAAAAATGAAAAAGTTATTTTTCAAACAAAATAAATAATAAAATTATCGTTTCAAAATAAAACGCCATTTGTAAAGTATAACATAAACACGCACACACTTACCTGTCAAATTGGCAACGTCGCACACGTATGTGTGCGTCACACGAAATACAGGTATGGATAAAAATCGTGAAATGAAAAAAAATCCTACGTCCAAACTGTTGAGGTACCTTGATTAATTTATTCAGTTCTGGGTTTGAAATATTTTACCATATATGCAGTTTCAGTAAAAGGAGCGCTTCCTCTTCCACCCTGTATATAAAAATAAAACAGGCTACTTTGAACTTTCACATTTAATGGCTGAAGCGGCGAGCGATTCGCTAGTATACATATATTTCAGACACAATTTGGTATAATTTAAAATAGAAGATTTATATAAGGTTTTTAGATAAGAAACAAAGAGTTAGGTATTATAGCTGTATTTCATAACCAGAAACATGACAATGTAAACAAGACGTTAAGTTTTCTATGTAGGATCAGTAGTCTTCGGAAGTATTAGGGGCGTTAGCGTTGGTCATAAATGTATCTGCATTTAAAATGTAAGTTTCACAAAGATTCTTACAATTAAAAGCTTCTAAAATATCATCATCGAGGTGACGATTAACAATAGCACTGCACTGCAGGTTCTGTGCAGCAAATGCGAAAGGCGAGTCCAATTGATATTCTATGACTTTTTGTAGGGAGTGTTTTTGTAAAGCAGAGACATTGCTCTCGTTGTACTGATTATGAGCTGATAAAGGTTTCAAAGATATAAGCTGTGACCGAAGTTGCCGTGGCTCCTCATTGTATCTGCGAGCTTGTACGATTCGTCCATACGCTGCATTAATAAGCTCCTTAGCGTATTGATTAGAATGCATGATTTGGCCACTCATTAAGTGGACGCTCAAGGACACTTTTTCCTCCCATGACAGATTTTTTTGGAGAACGTTGTTTAAATCTTCCGTGATTTCTGAACAGACCAAACTAAACATATGACGCAGAATAGCATCTTGCAATTCTTCTTCTGTTTTAAAGTCTTTAAGTTTTTCTTCAAAGACGGCTTGAATGTCACTTGGAGCACCACCGATGCAGAAAACAGTTCCAGTAATACCTGGAATAAATATTAGATTAATTACATTAATAATAGTTTTGTACAAAGGTGTTCATTATAAGATTTTATATACAAAGGAAATAGCAGATAACGAAGTAATACACTTTTGCACAAACTTAGTTTTACGTATATATTTTTAAAGTTATTGTAAATCTTTATAGAAATAGAAAATAAACAATACATTGATGTAATATTTTTTAATGACGTGGCTGTTTAAATATGTTATATTAAAATGTCTATACCCTGATCTTCCAAGATTGCTGCCATTTCTAGAGCAACTAAAACACCACTTTCGTATCCCAGTAAATAGAATCCATTCTTTAATTTCGCCTTCTTTACGAGGACCTGCAAACACAAAATAAATTAAATTCAAAAAAAGTTAAATTTGCCATCATTGTATGTATATTATACACAACAAACCTTTGCATATCTATCTGCCATTTCCTGAATAGTTTCATTAGGATTATCAAGGCCGGGTTGCAGCACGAGAGCAGGTAGTTTGAGACGCTCGCATAAAATTTGGAAACGCAAATGAACACCTTCTACTCCTGGTACCACGCATAAGCATGTTTGGTTGACATCAAACTCATCGTCACGCTAAAATATAAAATGTAATTTTATGAAGAAAATGTACAAAGGAGGTCACGAGTATGTAACTTATAGATCTAAGAAACGAGACTTATTAAAAAAAGCTAAATAACCAATAATTTCTGCTTTGTAAGTACGAAGGGCATTCAAAAAGTAAGTTTCCCTATTTTTGAAAATAATGTAAAAAACAATTTTTAGGTTAAAAAACGCATATTTATTTATTATTTGAAACATAAACTATTTTTCTACATAGTCGCCTTCGACTTGGATACATTTTTCATATCTGTGTTGAAGTTTAAGCAAACCTTCCTTAAAATAAGACGTGTCCTGTGGTAACTTTGCGGTAACCCAGTTTATCTTTCAAGATTGTAATGATTGAAGTTCGGCAAATCTCAATATCAGTAGGAATCAAATCAAGAATATCATCAATAGTCAGTCGTCTGTCATCTTGAATGATTTTATTTATTGTAGTGGCTCTTTTTGGCCGTCCTGCATGCTGTTCATCGTTCAAATCTGCTCATCCATCGTCGCACCATTTGCACAGTCATACAGTTCTCACCGTAAACTTGCACTAATTCACTGTGAATATAGTTTCCATTTAGTCCTTTAGCAGTAAAAAATCGAATAACTGCACGCAATTCCATTTTGGACACGTTTTCCAATGGTACCTCCATTGTTGTCAAGCTTAGACTAATAAAAAAACTATTTTCGGTCATCAATATCGGTGCCGCTCTTACCAGCAGACCCAAAACTGAAACTATGTTCAGTGTGAGCCCGCTAGATGTTGCTCATTAAAAATACCAGACCAGCGAAACCTACTTTTTGAATACTCCTCGTATCTTTAAAATACCATATTTGTTATGATGATTCTTGTCTGGACAAGGTAACGCTTGCTGGGATATTTACCATTGCTGAACTAATTACTAGTGTTTGCAAAAACACCATTTCTGTCGTGGAAAGAAGTTCGTCATAATCAACATATGATAAAAATGTCGCCAAGCCGTCAGTTTCTTTATGTGTTGTTTTAGATATCACCTGGTTATCTAATGCATGTAGTCTGTTAAAATAAATAATAAAAAGAGTTTTAGTATATGTAATTGATAAAGACATAGTATTTTTGTTTTTATTATTAAAACATAATACATACGTTTGAACAGTTACTGATGATAAATTACTTTCGTCTAAATTTATATGATGTGTATTTTTCAAGTAAACTCGAAATATATC
>JAEBDU010013409.1:1977706-2047168 GCA_016802625.1 Heliconius numata | reverse complement strand
AAATTTAATGCACGTATACAGGTAGGGGGTCTAAATATTTGAGCCAAATATTATAGGTTTAGGTGGAATAGTTTTTGAGTTACGAATAGGTAAAAAGTGGCTTCAAATGGTTCGTGTAAAATAACACACGGTGCTGCTCGCCAGTTCTGTTCGTAAAAAAACTTGGCCACGCGCTCCGCGCGTTTTAAATATTCTCATATTTTATAACGCATAATATCTTGAAACTACTACTGCTAAGGTCTCCTACTCCCTGATTATCCAATAGAATCCCGGACGTGGACGCTTAGAGGCGATCAAGAGAATTTAGTGACGATGTAATTTGCATCTACACTGCATCTACTTTAGCTATTGCGTTTATATATAACATTTTAGTTCATATTTCTATAGCCAATAGAAATATAAACTAAAATGTTTGATAAAAGATTGTTTATATTTAAACGTGATATTTTAAATGTGCATTGTTATATTTATAGTTAAAGGTTTTTTTACTGAATAATTCGTGTTTAAAAACCATATTTTTAACTACATTACCATAATATAAGTATGGGGGATAAATAATAATATTGAATATAGTATGAGTAAATAATATTTGAACAGCATTTTTTAACATATTAATTATTTATGACAATCGTGGCACAGAGGCACAAACGTGCGACTGTAAAAGTGACAGATTGTGGGTTCGACTCTGACTCGAGGAATGTTCCTAGGATCCTTCCTGCCCAGCTAGGTGAGTTAAACTAAAAATAACAATAAAATACACGATACTAAAAAAGATTGACTTATATGCTTACAAACATAAACATAAGCATACAATAAACTTACTAATGAATTAATTAGTATATTATATTGTTTAAGAAGATAAACTACTATTATATCTTTTATCAGATCCATTCAGAGCTGCTACTAAAACACTGACGTAAAGCTCTTCGCTGTCTCGACAGAATTCAAGTTAACTTATTATTGTTGCAAATATCAAATATCTTTTATAATACATTTTTATCTTAACGTATTTTAGTGAGAGAAAATCTAATCACTCATATTTCTCTCTCCTCTCATATCTCTCTCATATTTCTCTCTTCTCTCATATCTCTCTGAATTGAATTATATAAATTTCAATTTAAACGTTGAGACAAGTATGAGAGATTACAATTGTATTAATCAAAAAGTAAATACAGAAAACCAATCCTACAAATTTCTATATTGTTTGTTTACTATACGTATGACGTCATAAAATTCAATTGCAATATACGCCCAATACAAAGAACTTTACATACGAGTTACACATTAAAAAAAAACAACTTCTGCTTTTTATAGCGAAATAAATATTATGTTTTTGCAGTATATCAATATGTCGTAAATTTTTTATCTTTTAAGGTTGACAATTTTATATTTTTATAACGAGCACGGGTCATCGGTCTGTAAAACATGTGAGATCCACGTGATGCTTGTAAATTGCAACTTAGTAAATATTTTGTAGCGTTTTACTAAATCGCTTAGTCTTTTTAGGGTTCCGTACATCAAAATTTAAAAACGGAACCCTTATAGGATACTCACACACAGCGAGGTAGGCAGAGGGAAACTAGTGTTTTAACATTCCGTTCACTACTCTCTGCCGAATTCTGGAGGCATTGCGTGTTGAGTGGCAGAACTCAACGCCATGCTTTGCCTCGACATCAGAGCAAAGAAATGGAAATATAAATTTAAATAAATATTTCATCTCCTCGAGTGAGGATCGAACCCACAACCCCGACTGGTTGTGGGTTCGGACGTTCTTCGGACTTTTTTTTTAAAATATATTTTTTTATAGGAAGTTTCCACCACACTGTGGGACTAGGCCTTCTAGAAGGCTTACAAGACCGCTATGGAGACTTGGTACGGCTGGCCAAAGCGACCAGATCGAGACCTGTGCTTTACGTGTTTGACCCAGAGCTTATGAGAGAGGTACGTAATTAAATATTTATTGAGAAATTATATTTATACAATTATAACCACATGTTTCAATTTAAGTTTTATATATTATTTATTTCTATACTAATGATATAATAGAAATATGACCCCACAAAAAATATCTGTAAATATTTTTGGTTAAACAATATGACTAAAGTAAAAAAGTGAAATAGTGTATAATATGAATAATGAATGAATGAATGGAAAGTTATATTAAGGGAGTCGCTAGAGCATTGCTATATTTAGCACTTGTTCTAATTCTTAATATATATGACTACAAAAAAAATGTGACAGCCAGATATGAGCTATGTTAAGTAATAAATTATTAAAAATGTTAATATATTATTGTCTTAGAATTTATGTTTTTCAACTTTATGTAGGTTTTGTTTTGATAAAAAACATTTAGGCCAGTATTTATTAATCGCTCTCAACTCTGAGATCGATCTTGATATGCCGTTTTCATTCATAGATTAGGAGATATCATCTCAAGATCATTCTTAAGATCAATCGATTTATTAAATATGCAAATAATTTATTTGTGAGTTCGAATAAATTATTTGCATATTTTGCATTTCCCAATTTAAATTTATTTGACATAGTTCTTTATACGTTGTGTAGATGACTCGTGCTAATTTAACAAAAAAAAATAAACATAATGTACTCATTTCGCAAATATCTCGACACACTATCTATTGTAGAGGTCAATATAACATAAAATATATTAAAGTAATTATTATAATATTTTTATGAGGAAGACATATACAAATCTGTTTTACTTCTAATAAACCCAGATATATACTATGGAATTTATGTAAATAAAGTTCCGATTAATTAAAACCACCAATATTTATAGATACTAAAAGGGAACCTAGTGATAAGACACTCCGTTCCCCACTTTCCGCAGAATTTTCGAGGCATTGTGTGTTTCTCTCGTTGTTTCAACATATACAGCTAACTTTACGGTGTCCACGACCCTTCCACCGTCGTACACGACAGAAAGTCACTAATTTCTTTCTATTCTACCCCCACTATTTTAAGAGAAACAACATACAGTAGGTTCCTTATTAAAACGAGTGTTGTTAATTGATATAATTATGTTTGCTTATTTGCTTTTAGTTTAGTCATTACAGCACTTAACAATATACAATTTCTACTTTCACTTAAGAAAGCGTAACATATATAAGGATAATTACAATCTACGACAAAATAATATATATGCTAACGATATATTATATTTATTTATTTTTGAGGCGGTCGTTTCCTGGCTTTTGTTTCTTTAAACGCGGCGTTGAGTTCCGCCACTCATCACGACAATTAAATGTATATTTTAATTTATTTTATTCTGATAAAATAAATAAGTAAGTACATATGTACTATTGCCCTATACTAATATTTACTTCGCAATGAACAATTTGCGTAATAAAAGGTCATGTTTACAAGATGATTAAACCTCAAACGATAACATAATCAGCTGCTCTGTCTATTTATATAAATAAAGAAAATGTATTATTTTTTTATATTATCTGTGATTATAAAGTTTTTATCTTTTATTTTAAATTATTATCTTAAGAGGCCAGGCGTGGCGCAGACGCACAAGCGTTTTCGTAAACGCGACAGGATGTGTCGGTTCGATTCCCACTCAAGGAAATGAAACATTCAATATTTTAATTTCTTTGCTCTGATATCGAGGCAAAGCGCGGCGTTGATTTCCACCACTCAACACGTAATGCCTCCGGAATTTGCCGGAAAGTGGGAAGCGGAGTATCTGAACACTAGGTTCCCTGCTCCGTAGGAACTACAGCGTGAAGTTGAAAAAAAAAAGAATTTAATATAACATAAAACTATTTTATATAATATAGACAAAATCAGAAGAACTAATTAAAAGTAAAATTTGTTTGTTTACTAGTCTAATACAAAACAAGCTTTTGGGTTAACAGATACAAAAATAACAAATCCTGAGTGCTTTAAGAATTAATCTAATCAAAGTACGGTCTAGAATTATACGTAAATTCATCTAATTTGGAGTATAGACTAAATCAATGTATAAAGATAGTTCTTAGTTTCGTTTCTCTTTCTCTTATAGCTGCATATCTCTGGTGGTCGATGTACATACGAATATTACTTAGTCTATTGAGGCATCGACTTGATGAATAGTTCCCAAGCCAAGTTTATATTTTTGATATAGTACATGAAAAAATTATATTTTTTGGTAAATATTTAGAATTCGTTTTACTTATAATTTATTTCATTTGTTTTTAAAATGTGAAATAATTATAAGAATCCTAAATTCGAATCATTTATTCAAAACTGTGGGTAGGAAGTATTTTATTTTTACTTTTTTCGATAAAAAATGTAGCCTAACTTAATTTTAACTTTTGGCGTTTTCGCATTCATGTATTCTATAATACAATTTATTCGGAAATTCTAAATTCCGTTTCCCTAACAACATTTAGCTACCATTGTAAAACCATCCAAAACTACCCCATTCATCCATATTCAACATTGATTTGGATGATATACGTCGCCAAATCTAACAATCTCTACTGAATTTAGATCTCTATGCAATAAATTTGTTACTTGGCCACGTAACAACGCATGTTAATCGCTCGTATCGTAATTGTGAAGATAACTCTTTGATTTATGCTTCATTGTTTGCACCAACTATACTGCATTGGCTTTGGAGACTCTGTCAGGTCTTTGCTGATACCATTTTTTATCTTCACAGATAGAAATACTTCGCGTTCAGGATTTTTCTATTCATTTTTTTTTGCTGATACATTTTTGATAAAATATCAACTGTTTATGACATATTTTTACAATTATCTTACAGCATTTTTATTGAAATTTAATATTAATAATAATTCTTAATTCAATTCAAATTCTTAATTAAATAATTCTTGATTTTGGCGATAGCTAGGATTTTTTCCACTTATACTCTACACACATAAATATATCTAAATCATAGTACAAGCATATATATATAGTAATTTTATATAGTCCGTAGAAAGGCAATATGTAATTCAAATTCTCATAGTCTAGAAGTCATTTATCACGAGTTGGTGCCATCTTAGGAAATTAGAAAATTTGATATAGGCCTGTAGCCTGTAACCCTATATAATATATTATATGCATGTTAATCAACTAACCTCGGGGGATATCCCTTGATCTGTATGATAACATAATTTAATACTCGTAATCCAAATCTAAACTAGCATAGATATAGTATGTAAATAAATTACAAAATTCCTATTAATGGTTGTTTGATAAATAAAAGTTTGATGACTTTATGGATAAACTTTATAATTATGACTAAATAACGAGGTCATCATGGCGCAGCGGCACAAAGGTGTGACTGTAACGCGACGGTTGGTGGTTCGACGCCACTCGAGGAAATGAAATATTTGTTAACGTTTATATTTTCATTTCTTCGTTCTGGTGTCGAAGAAAAGCGCGGCGTTGAGTTCTGCCACTCAACGCGCAATGCGTCCAGAATTCAGCAGAAAGTGGGGAACGGAGTGTCTTAACACTAGGTTCCCTCTGCCCACCGTACTGTGTGCGGGATACAGCGTGAAGCTTAAAAAAATATTAAAAAAGTAATTATGTTCCTAAGAGAGTTTTTGTTAATCACATCGTTGGTGCATTAGAATAGATGTGACTGACCATACACAATGGTCATAAGTTGAATCTTTACCGCGGGCAAATTTAATTGAAACATAGTTATCGTTTTATATTAAACAAAGAATAGTGATTGACTTCTCCACTCAACACAGCCCTTGTTAGGACATATCGAAGAATAACAGGACGCGTCACTTCACCACATTGTCTCTACCTCATGTTAAGCTTCCAAGATTATAAAGATGAATAAACAAAAATATAATTCCTAATATTGAAAGTTATTAAAAACAAATAACCGATTTTTTTTATATTTACACTTATGTTCATACTATATTTATATTCATACTATATAAGAATTAATTATTAATCAGTAATTATAATATTTATTTTGATCGCAGGTATATCAAAGCAATGCCACAGAGCCTTCCCCATGGGCCAAGTCGCCATTGTCTATACAAAGGAAAACTGCGGACACTCAATGTCCTATGCACAGGTTAGTAATTAAAATCTGTAAAACATAAACACTTTATTACTATTTTATTTAAAATTGGTTAAATAATTGTGAAGATGTCCAGGGGAAAGCTCGACATTGAGTTCTGCCTACACACAATGCCTCCAGAATTCAGAAAATGGGGAACGGAGTGTCTTAACACTAGGTTCCCTCTGCCTACCCTGCTGTGTGCGGGATATAGCGTGAAGCTGATAAAAATAAAATAATTGTGAAGATAAATAAATAAAATTTACGACATTTAAATTAATTTCTGTCACAAAAACATTCAACTACCCAAGAATAATATTAAATTTTCAATTTACAAGATATTAAAAGCTTAAAAAGTAATTAAAATGCTTAACAACGGTAATTAGCAAAAACAAATGCCTTTGATCAATTGCAGGCAAAGGACGATAAAGGACTATCGGTTCGACTTCAACCAATTAAGCTATTAGTATTTTTATTTAAAGTTTGCTAAAAAATACCAGCTAAAATACCATAATTGCTTATCCTTATGAGTACCTAGCTCTAACCATTATTTAAATTAATATTAAACGTAATGTTTACTAAACAACTGTCCGATTTTCAAAATGGCGCCCGCAAATGGAAAACGTAGAAGGGGCTTATTTTTTCTTATCATAGCAATTTGTATCAAATGAAAGCTCTAAAGATCTAGGGATCATTTTCATAGTAAAATTGAATATAATAATAAATTTATTATAAATAGACCCACAGCTTAAAAATCATTTTTTTTTTCTTATTAGGGCAGTTTGTACTTGTATGACTTCACGAATTATACGCTTCCATTCTGAAAAATATTTTCGATAGATAATAAATATGGGTGTCTCCCATTATTAAAACAAATAATTTGTTTTAAATGAATACGGGGTATATATTTCTAATTCATATTAATATATTTTTTAGATATATTCTTATTATTTAATTAACAATAAATAACGTAATATAAGTAACTGTAACAATATATGTTTAGTGACGAAACAAAAGCAATATGGGCTGGAATGAGAACATTGTTGCAAGATGGCACGCTTCTTCGAAACTATGATAAGGCATTCGACGATATAGCCGCTGATGTCACGAGGAGGTATGTAATAGGAAATAACCCGTAAATGGTTTATAATAATAATGTTATGAAAACGTATTGTGCGAAGGTCCCTCTCTCTGGAGCCCTAGCCACCGATGGCTTGGACCCTTGTCCCGCCCTCAGAAGAGTGGTTTTTTTTTATATTTTTAAATGTATTTTTTTATAATAATTTATATTTAAAAATGTAAAATTGATTCACTAATTTAATAAAAGTATATTCTGATATTATGAAAACAATTATTTATATAATTAGCGTTATAGCGTAGTGGCGCAGCGGCAAACCATTTTAGTATAAACGAAACGGTTATGAGGTCGATTCTCACTCGAGGAAATTATTTTTTTCATTTGCTCGTTCTAAATAGGAAGGCAAAATACAGTGTGAATTCCGCCACTCATTCTGCAATATCTTAGAGACATTGGGCATCAAGTGGGGAACGAAATGTTTTAACACCTGATTCCTCTGCCTACTTTGCAGGATTTTTTGTAAAGTTAAAAAAATGAGATGCCGGAAAGAGAAAAACAAAAAATGAAAATCAACTCTATCTATCATAAATACTAGAAAATATATAATATTGTTTGTATTGTTTTTTACAAAATAATTTCTAGCATCTGTATTTATACAAATTAGGCCTGATCCTGATGTAATGCCTTTCTTGTTTATCTGAAGATATCCTAATTTATAGTAATCCCACAAGCCCTGTCTCGTAAATTAAATAAGTTTTGTCTTTTCTAGAGACATTTTTGTTTTTATTTATTTAGGTTCTTAAAACAATATACATATGTTGAAATAAAATAAGTAAATCTGTAAAAAAAAATAATAATTAAACAAAAGTATATTTATTTTAGTATATAAATATCTAAAGCTATATACCGTGGCCTGTCGTCGTGCAGGGGCACAAGTATGTGACTGTAAGCGTGACAGGTTATGGGTTCGATTCCCATTCAAATTAAGTCACAATGCCTTCAAAATTCGGCGAAAATAGGGAGTGGAGTAGCTCAGCGTTCTCTGCCAATCCTGCGGGATACAGCGTGAAGCAGTAAAAAAATATCTAATAATGTGCTTACATCGTTTTATTCAATAAACAAACTTAACTTTACCTTCTGTGGTTAATATATTATATTAATAGTTTAAAAATAAATCACTAATTGCTATGAAACTGCGCACAATTGTTGCATACAAATCTGTATAATAAAATAGTCATGCATTTTATTATTTATTGACATACATATAATAATTCTATTATTGTAATTATATAAACATGCTATCATAGCGGATATATAGGTGTGTTAAAGTAAACGCAACGGCTGTGGGTTCGATTCCAACTCTAGGAAACAAATTATTTAATCATTTCACTATGATAAGAATGGCCGTCGGTACGTATCATGCATTTCCTCGAAAATTCGATGTAAATTGGGGAACGGAGTGTCCTAACACTACATTCCGTTTCGTGAAGCTAAAAAAATACTTTTGCACAATCAGGCTCGGTGACCTTCGACACGCCGAGAACGCACTGAACGAAGAATTAGAAACAGAAATATATCGCTGGGCGATAGAGACCATTGGAGTTATCATATTTGGTATGCGCTTGGGATGTCTAGATGGAAACGTCCATGTGCCTTCTGAAGATAATAGGTAAGCTGTTCTATTTTTTAATTCATTCATTAATTTTTGATGTTCATGAGTTCTGGTGTCACGATACGTACGAGAGAGAGAGAGAGAGATACTTAAAGAGATTATATTATGTATAGTTTAGGTATTTAGTCTAACTTGGTGATTGCAAATATGAAGTAGGTTTTTTTAAGTGTGTGAAGAGAATGCGTGAACGAGTGATAAATATTAATTTTTTTTCAAATATGTATTAAAAGGTGTAAGTATGCTTTCAAGAAATTAGATAATTGAAGAAGTTCATGTCTCTATAAAATTCACATGAGTATTTTCATTTGGGAATTGTCTGAGTGCTCGTGATGGATGCATGAGGATTTGATATCAATTCGATTTTAAAATTTTTCATTACAAATGATTGATATAAAAAATATCTCTCTCGAAGTTTCGATGCCATCTTAGGACAGATTAAGTCAAAATTTTAACATATAAGTTTTACCTACTATACGTTGATATTCCTCTTCGATATTACATTTTCTTTTATAATTTACAACAAAAATATAACGTTGAAAAAAAAACCAAGATGTTAAGATATAGTACCTATCTTTATCTTTGATAAACAAAATGTTACATAATTATATATCTATCTATCTATATATATAAAATCGAAAGGTCACTCACTCATCACGAAATCTCAGAAACTACAAGTGCTAGGAATCTCAAATTTTGCATAGGAGTTACTTATAGGACGTAGGTGCTCGCTAAGACGGGAATTTGCAATATTCGACTTCTAAGGGGTTGTTTTTGGGGTCGAAAGTTTGTATGAAACTTCGTTACTACAAATGCTAGGAGTCTCAAATTTTGCATAGACGTCACTAGGACGTAGTCATAGAGACAGAAATTAATAATAACACAGTTCACGCGGGTGAAACCGCGAGCGGGCCGCTAGTATTTACTAAATCTTGAACAAATCTTGTTTAGAAGACCCGAAAAGACTTCAATGGACGACCACATAGACGACCTCTGCTCGCTCTCAAAACGTTGTGTGACCGAACTAACCCCAGCCGAGAGATTCGTGAGATGTTCCTTAGAAATATCTAACGAAAACTATCTAGTGAGAAGTGAACACACACTGAAGCCCGAATCGAAGTCTTTTAACAGTGCTTTGAAGGCTTTTGATAAACACTTTAGGTAAGTTAGTAGATATAATGTTTATTTTTAAAGAAAATATTTTTTTAATTAAAAAATTATAAATATTGTATTAACATTTGTAGTAGAAATCGACAGTTTACTTTTGTTTCTTTTTGTGAACCATCTTTTGTATTTATTTGTGGTCTTGTTAACGTCGTGACTAACCAAATTTTCATTTGTCTCGATAAATAAAACAATGTCGTGACAGATTTTTATTTATTTATTTAGCACATTTTTATTTTCTTTAAATATTAACTGAAATATGAATTAAAAACCTAAAAATATTTACAATAATCCGATTCGAAACATTTCATAGTAGCACTCCGCAAATCATATTTAATTATTGCGAACTATTAATTGATTGATCTATTGAACTAGCACTTATGTAATGCCGATATTTCCCTGTAATCTACACTCGTTTGTACATTGACCACAATGTTTACATAATATAATACCTACGTATACAATATATATCAAATTACTTTATTATTCTATGTAAATATATAATTAAGCACGTAATTATAGGATTATACGAATATGTAGTAGTGTTGCAGCGTCTGACTATAAACGCGATTTTAGTAGGTTCTATCCCCGTTAACTCTTTCTATCTTTTTTTCGGATAAATGATTTCTTTCTTTTTGACTGTTCTAGATAAAAGATATATAATCAAAGGGAGAGCGATGAATGGAATGTCTTAACGCTTAGTTTTCTATGCCTAGATAACATTATTTAACATAAATGTTTTATTTTAAAAATAAAATCTAATATTAAAAATGAAATTTAATGAAATTTAGATAATTTTAACCAAAAACAGTAAAATTATGCATTTTTATAGTCTATCAAATTCAAGTGAAGCTTGAGCTTCTTATTATACGATGCAAATTTTATAACGATAAGCGCATATGACACTGGTTGACATGTAGTTCGTCCTCGTTGTACCTAAACGTCAGTTAGGTATTTTAGTAGGGAAAATGACCAAACAAGAACTGTATATATTTTTAACTTTGAGTATTTTAATTATTTTAGTAATTATAAGATACTTTTTGTGTAATTTTTTGTGGTAGTCGATAAAAGTGGTGTTTTATTATACTCGTATAATAATTATATAATGATTTTCTATCCATCTCCTGTTTAAAAATGTCAGAACTTATATCTCATATTTTGGATTTTAAAATAATTTTTTGCCTAATTATTAAATTAACCGGTGTTATGGTTGGAAGAATTTCACGAATAAGAAAGCTAAATAAATTTTTGCTCTTTATATTTTTAAAAATAGCAAAATGCGTGGTCTCGGTAGAGATTACGTCGCACGAACAAGAATCGACCCCTTGGGCATAACAAAGTGACATATGAATGTGTGTAAGCTTTGCTGGAATTTATAACAAAATGTTTTCATTTACCTAGATATACATAAGTATATATTTAAATTTTAATCTGTGCTAAAAACCAGCACAAACTTATTAAAAATGTTTAATCTTTTTTATATTTGTATTTCCATTTCTTCGCTCTGGTGCAAAGAAGTGCTGGTCAATACGCAATGCCTCCATAATTCGGAGGAAAGTTGAGAACGAAGTGTCTTAGCACTAGGTTCCCTCTGCCTACCCTTCTATGTGTGGAGAACAGCGTGAAACTGATTTATATTTTTATTTTTTTTTATAAAAAGGCTTTTTTTAGTCTTTAACATTAGTCATCGTCTTTTCAATCCATAATCCGTACCATATTAAGCTTGTGACATAAGCGTGTAAGCGTGGATGCTACAGATTCTAAGAGTTAACAAAGAGGCTATAATATAATAAATTAGATTCATTCAGCCTTTTTTGCATAATCAATATACATTTGAATCAATTTTGTGTATGACATACATACTCTACATATATATATATATTAGCCTCTAATTCAATCTAGGGTGAAGACGAATGGATTGTCAATCGAGCCAATCAATTCATCTTCATTTAATGAAACCGTTCTACTTGACATTACATTGAAACATACATACGAGTACATAGTAGTTACTCATACTAGACAAAATCTATTTTAAGTTTTGTTCTCCTGTTTCTTTTATATTTTTTTAGCTTCACCCTGTACCCCGCTCATAACAGAGTAGGTAGAAGGAACCTGGGAATCTGGTGTAACGACATTCCTCTCCTTAAAGTGAATTCTGGAGGCATTGTGTGGCGAAATGAAAATATTAAATATTTCATTTACTCGAGTGGGAATAGAACCCACAACCTGCCGCATTTACAGACACACCCTTGTGCCCCTGCGCCACGACGGCTTCCAAACGGCTTTTTTACAAAAACACACAAGTTAGGTATTTGCACATTGCAGTAGTTCGTGGTCACGAGTCGAAACTGTATAATACTGATTATACGCCTTTAATCTGGTTTCAGAGTTTCATTTAAAAAATTGTAAAAATCTATTAAAAGATATAATAATATAATTATGTTTTTTTTTTTTAGTTTAACCGAGGATTTCCTACTAAAAGCACTACATGAATTAAACAACGCCCAACTACGGCCAGAACAAGTGTTACTAAATAAGCTGCGGCCACTGGAACGACGGATACTGCCGCTTGCCGCTGACATGTTTCTTGCGGGGGTTGATCCTGTGAGTATAATGTCTTAAATTATTACTGTATCTGTTTATTATTAATAATTACTATTGTATAACTCCAAATATATCTATATATATATAAAATCGAAAGGTCACTCACTCTTCACGAAATCTCAGAAACTACATATGCTAGGAATCTCAATTTTTGCATAGGAGTTATTTATAGGACGTAGGTGCACGATAAGACGGGAATTTGCAATATTCGACTTCTAAGGGGTTGTTTTTGGGGTTGAAAGTTAGTATGAGACTTCGTTACTACAAATGCCAGGAGCCTCAAATTTTGCATAGACGTCACTTATAGGACTTACTCATAGAAATTAATAATAACGTAGTTCACGCAGGCGAAGCCGCGGGCGGGCCGCTAGTAAATATATATGTCTTGAATTATTGATGGTCATCTATAATGATTAATGTTATTTATTAACGTTGTTGATAAGGATTAGTGTGGTTGAGAATTGCCTAGTGTTCCATCACTTTGTATAGGATTATTTGTGTAAAAAAAAATTATGTTTAGAAAATGGAGAGAGGAATGTTTTTTCTTTCTAACAAAACTAAAGAGGTTTAATGACAAAACATCTAAGTTTTCTTAATATAAATAATAAAGTTTTCCGTACATATATTACAAATATATGTACCTACGCGAAATATGAGAATTCAGCTTAAAATTGAAAAATCTTTCGAACCACTTATTGGGGTCATATTCACGCCATGTGCTCCTTACATTCACAAAAGGTTGCTAAATTGTTCTTGGTCCAAGAAAATGAAAAATATAATTCTTACTAGCAATAGAGTCCAGCTGAAACAAAGTATTTAAATAAAATGGTTGGTATGTTAAATGCGCTAGTAGGAACAGGTATACTAAGATATATTTTCAAATCGATATTGGTTTCTAATTATATTTATCAGGTTTATTAAAATTACACATAGTGTGAGGATCGTTGTCAGCAATAATAATGAATCTAAATGGTATTTTTTTTTTATTCTATGAAAGTTATGGCCAGTCGTGACACAGGGGCCCTCGTGTGACTAAAAGCGACAGGTTGTGGGTTCTATTCCCAATCGAGGAAATTAAATATTTAATGTTTTCATTTCTTCGCTTTGGTATCGAAACAGCGTCGCGTTGAGTTCGATGGAACTCCTTGTATATACGCAATGCCTTCAGTATTCGGTGGAAAATGGGGAACGAAAGTGATTTAATGGGAACAGACTGTCTAGTTTCCAGGTTCTTCTGTCTACTCTGCTATGTGTGGCAAAAAATAATAATAGAAGTAGTCTTGAGCTATTATTGATATCATTAATCATGTTATTTATCAATAAATTAAACTCAGTAATAATAATAGAAAACATAGAATAATTATTATCATCCAATTATACAAATGTACCGACTCACGACATAATAAGCTTCCGATACTACTTTACAACTTGGTCTTCCTTAGAAGTTCACTTCGATGTTGAGAACTTCCTAATATAATTAATTACAACCAATCTTTTACCCCGCTAACATCAGAACTAGTTTGAAATTATTAAAACTGATTTGTGCTTTTTGCCGTGAATATTCTCGTAGCTCCTCCACTAAAATCGTCGACAGCAATATCGAATTAGTATCACCAAAATATCTCAATTCTTAATAACATTTCAATTCTTATTAAAATTTTCATAGAGCTACAATATTATTTACATTATTTTTTCGACTATATTTAGTGCTAAAGCTATTTTATTTTTAAAGTTAGCTAGTTATAAATTTCAACAATATTTAAAACCATATAATCAAAATAGTTACATAAGATTTTTTAATATAATTCTTGTTAGATATTTTCAAGTATCTTAATTTTTATAAATCTAATAAGAAATGGTGTTATTTCAGCTCGCGCAAACAGCGATCACTATGTTCCACAAGTTATCTCTCCACGCGGCGCGGCAGCAACGAGCTCATGATGAAGTGACATGGGCGCAAGCATCTAGGGCTGAGGGTCTCGATGTTCAGGAATTGCCATACATTTCCTCTTGCATAAAGGAAGTTATGAGGATGTATCCAGCAACAGGAGGAGTTGTAAGGCGGAGCGTTGAGGAGTTATCTGTAGGAGGATATGAAGTTCCTGTTGGAGTGAGTAGACATTTAATATTTTTTCTATACAAAATACTTTTTGACTCATTGTTGACTTTGCGCGAATGTAGCGCAGTTAAAAAAGTCTTACCTATAGTTAAACTTTTGGTTGATAACTCAACTTTAGACTTGTTTTCCCGATCTGGCTGATCAAACTTGAATATGTGTAGAGCAACGTCATATTAATTCTCTCTTACTTTCAAAACTATATCATGGTACATAAATATTGATATTGAATTAGGATTAAATTTGTGATTCTAAACTTTTAACAAGAAACAAAAAATTCACAGGTCGATATAGTCCTCGCACACGGAGTATCAAGCAAGAACGAAGGTGAATGGGGACGTGCCAACTCGTTCATACCAGACAGGTGGAACCAACAAGCTTGGGAACCTCTAAAATCCTCCCGAGCACATCCCTATGCGTTTATGCCATTCGGAAAAATCTGCCCGGCCACTGGCATCGTTAGCAATATTCTATCAACATTGGCAGAACGAGTTCTAGACAAATATAGAATTGAATGGCATGGTCCCACACCTAACACCCTGACTGCGGGGGTAAATAAAATACAGAGGCCGTATTATTTTGTATTGCAAAATGCCAGTTAAATGCCAATATTTGGCTTATTATGTATTTCCTATTTTTGTTTATAGAATATTTGTTATAGTTATTTCTTTAATTATAGTTGTTCTATCATTAAGTTTTATGTATGTACCATTGAATATAATAATCTATCTTAATTACTTTTAATACATGAATTAAATAATATGTCTACCAATTCAAAGAAAAGATAATAGAACCCTGCTTACAAAATATAATGTTAAATTACATTTATCTTAATTGGAACATGTAAACGGCCATTATAATTCTAAAATGCGTATTTTATTAGGTTATTTTGTTTCCAGCCACTAAATTAGTGTAGAAAAATAATCAGGGTAGAAAATATATATAATTTTTTAATGTGAACATTTTCTAAAACCGCCTTCTCTTTGAGTTTTTGATAGTCATTTTTGTAAAATAAGAGCAGTATTCTTAGTGTTTTATTGTAGGTATGTATTATATCTTAAATATTTTATTAAAAAATTAAAATTAAAATATAATTGATACAATGATTAAATATTTTTGTTGTAATTAATAATTTTATAAACTTAAGTTCAAAATGGTGATTTTAAAGATTAACAAAAATATTAATTAATAAGCATTCCATTGTAATATTTGTTTATAATAAAAATATATAAGAAAAAAAAATTTTTTTTCGACGTACACTATATATCTCTTACAATATATACTATATACCTACACAATCACCGAATATTCATAATTAAGGTTTATAACTCAATTTATTAACAAACCAACAATAATGCCAGTACTAAAAGACGTAGGTCCTTTCCGAGTACGAGTAGGTTTGGAGACGTCCCCAGATTTCCCTCGGGCTTGAAGACAGACATGAATTGGTGACAATATTTCTTATTAAACACATTTATTCTGTTCATATGTGTAAGTTTGGTCTGTAACCTAGAATATACGCTTTCAGTTTTGCTGTCAGTAAATATTTCTATATTATAATAAGTATATTACACCTACCTACAAATACAACAAATCTATTTGACACGTTGTTATAAATATTAATGTCTAAACTTTTTCATGGTTTCCTATTAGATAGGTTTATACATGGCTAACTTAAATAAATCATTGAAGGAACAAATCACACGAAACCTACACACAGCAATGATATATCAAGATTAAGGAGCCGCTATCATCTGAAATGACTTCGAGATAAAACGGCCCCTGCCCATCGTCATTTTTTACAAACCACTATTTTTCAACCTTACAAGGATTTTCCGCATTGTATAAAATAGATATTTCTCTATCCCAGAAGTTTCTGTATTTTGTAACTATGGAATCACAATGCTTCTTTCTCGGCTCTTCGAGTTCTACATTAACTTTCGTGAATATCTTCTATAAGGCAGATAGGTAATACAGACAACCATTTACATAGGAGTCATAGGACATTTCTATAGTTAGTTAGTTTTTTTCCTATATTTATAGCTGCAGTTGCAAGAAACTTTAATGTTTATTAAAGAGAGACAAATTAATGATTGTATTTGTATAAAATTAAAGTTTAATAAACCCTTCATCATCATCATCATCAACCTGTCTTCGTCCACTGCTGGACATAGGCTTCTCAAATGGCATGCCAAACCCTTAAACCCTTAGGTATTGTAAATTGAAAGAATATACACCTCTAACAAAACATAAACTCAGTTTTACGTTTTTTATCCAATAATAAAATTGTATTTTAGATTTATCGTAGACAACTCGACGTAGGATGCGTGGCGTGAATACATTTGGGATAGGATCTCCCTCACGCAGTTTACATTGACGGTCCCTTCACACCCTAGAGGCCAATTCGTTTAGATTCGTCCATTTTCCACCCCTATATAATTTTTCCCTATGTGCGGCTTTATTTAAGATTTTGCACAGCCTGAATGGAACTTGCAAGGTTGCATCATTTATCAAGTATGGTGATATATCGGATATTCGACAGATCGTTTCATCACCTTTCAAATAAATCGCCGTATGGAAATGAGATCTAGGGATATATTTATATTAAAATATTGGCATAAGATATGAATAGATATTTTATGTATTTTACATACAATACAATAATCTATTTAAATTACAGATGCGCCAATTATGTTTAACGCAAGTTATGGTTTTGGGGTTTTCCTTTTATTATGATTTTATAAGTTAAAGAGCTCAAAATTTTATCTACCTACATCAGTGCCTACTTCGTCGACTCCACCGAAATCATAGGTCATTTATGCCAGAAAGAGCCAATAAAATATTAAAAATAGCATATTTCAAAATGTGTAAGATATATGATCAATGTTACACCTTTCAAGGTATATTTTCATGTGTTTAATTTCATTCACCATGCTTGACCTCGTTCCATATCCAAGGAAGAGGTTTCATTTCATAAGAATTGACCGCTTAATATGTAATGTCTCGAAATGCCCTAATTTCTAGTAAATAAAAATTCAATTATTATGCGGTACATATATAAGTGAAAAATATATATTTTTTCATCAATAAAACAAGAGAGCATACATAAAAGTTTATTAGGTATATCACAAATTAATATTTATAATTATGTGCTTTTTTGCCAAAATTTTGCAGTGTTCCTTTGACACTTGCCTTTTCCGGAAAACTTTTTGGGAACTGAGTGGGACTCGCTGCCGCCCGACGCTGACTCCTCATTTTCTGCTTGAGTCTTTAATGTTTTCTTTATATATAATATCTGTAAATATGTATAATTAAATTAGTTTATTTTAAGCTTTATACAACATAGAGTAGAGTATACATTCATTTGGGCATTCATTTCCCCAAGTGATAATCAAACCCAGAACTGCCATGTTTACCTTTGGATGCTAACAACAGCCTCAATCTCTATCTCTCTCAATTTAAAAGTTAAATTATTGCATTTCTACTATATTTTTTAGAAAGAAATCTTAGGAATATGTGTGTTGCTTAAATAATTACCATTTTTATTAGCTAATAAAAATTAGAAAACTAATTCCTGGTCTAACTAACACATGGTGTATACTTTTTTCTATTTTTTTTTCAATATTATGAGCTCTTTTTTTGACTACATAGTACTAGACTTAGGATTAGACATTATTATATAGCTAAGCCAAAAAATATGATGTTATAAATGTGTTCAAATACACATACAGACTGTGATTTTAAAATTTAAAATTACAGTCTGTATGTGTATTTCAACAGTTCCTACATATAAGAGGACATGTCAGAATATAACTTGCTCTTAAAATAGAAAAATAAAAATATATACTATATTCTAATATTTTTAATTTTATTTAAAAATTTTAAGAGCAAGCCAAACATTTATTCTGTTTTGCTATCAACCTGTTATTGTGACATGTCCTTTTTTACGTAGTTCCATTGATTTATTGTGCATTTCTCTAACTCACCAGGACTTTACAGACAAATTATACAAATTTAAATAACAATAAAACAACAATATACCTCTTCATCAATATTCTGTTGATGTCTAATAGCTCTTTGCTTATGATGGTTCGCCCTCTGTATATGCCTGTCCACAGAGTTGAGTACCGCTTCACACGCATTACACCAGTCAGCCAAAACATCAGCAATGCCTGACGCATCCTCTAATCTAGCATCTCTACCAAGTGCTACATCCACTTCCACTCGTTTACACTCTTGGTCTAATTTACCATGAATTATATCTGTAAATATTATTGTTTTATTAGCTACAGCTTTGCTTACATGCTCAAAGGATTATAGTTAAGAATTATGTATAACATGTGATACATTTGAAGTTTCTTAGGTAACTCAGACCTCAGGTACAGTAGCTTACATAGAAATATTGTTTCCATAATGAAATATATCCTCGAAATGTGAAGTCACCAACAAAAAAATAATTCTCAATTGGAACCAGTAGTTCCTTAGAAAACCACATTTAAGAAGAAGTGTTTGGTAAGAAGACAGTGTGCAGTATTGTAACAACTCTAAATACAATGCCTCAAGAATTGCCCAGAAACATTCCCTCTGCCTACACCTGTATATGTAGGATAGAAGGCAAAATATAAAATAATTTTATAAATGTGACCAACCTGCATAAATAGCTTCAATAATTAAATCTTCGAGATCTCTAACATTTTTAATATCTAACTCTTTGAGTAATACACTGTATGGAATACATTTTTCTTGTGTTGCCAAAGTTGCTATAGTTAAATGTTGCAATTTCTTGCACTGTACAGGTGTTAGTTCTAAATAATCTGATTTATTTTCTAAATAGTCTTTATATGTGCCATAAGCAAATAGATTTAATGTTTTCAAATGTGTTGCATATGGTCCATTCTCCAACTGAAATTATAACAGAAAACGAATTTTATAGCATGGGTATCCCACGTTAGTGCTGTAAATAAAAATAGATAAATGATTACTGGTGTATAAGACTGCCCTTAAAAATATTATCTCCTAAGAATGCATATGGTTCGTATTGGTCCTTTGTCTTCTTGATGTACCAGCGAATATTCAATAAAAATACTAACCTCTTTAATGTTAGGCATTTCAAGGAGTTCTCCGAACACATGAACTCCTGGAGCTTCCAGTACTTGTTTTATAAGTTCTGCACATGCTGATCCTTTAGCACCTTTAGCAAGTAAAATAAACTGTTCGAGAGGATGATTTGTGGAAAACGACGATAAAGAAGACGGCTCGTCTCTGTCCATTGACATAGGATTCATGATGTACTGTTCTGTTACCTTATGTGGAGAAACAATGCTTTTAAAATATATATTTACGCCTAAATAAAATTGAATTAATATAGTTCAATATTTTGGAAAAATCTTCGAAGTTGACATATACTTGAAGGTAGCTTCAAGATCATAGACAAGATATATTTTTATTTTCTTGATTAGTAATCTTATAAAATACAGAAATGGCGTAATGAAAAAATTCAGACAGAAAATATAAAAATAAGTAAATGTGTATATTATCAGATCATTAAATTAATATGAAATTAATGCTATATTTATAATGAAAATAATAAATATAATAAACCTAAATAATATTGAATATAATTACTTTTTTAACCGAATTGCACTACTTAAGAGTATATCATATAAATGTCATATTTTTTAAGTAACATATTTTGCCTACATATTTTTAAAAAATCGTTAAATAAATAATAATTAATGTCTTTGGCTTTCAATACATAATGACATTGCTATAAATATCATAAGTATATAAAAAACTTAATTGACCATAAACAATAAAATGGCGTCCGGTTTTTTGTGTGTGCGATAAAATTATTGTTTTCATGAATTCGTCAAGTGTATTAGTGTATCATCGTTTTTATATTATTTTCTGATAGCCAAGATAATTGTTTGGTTCAGTACTACTTTCTTAAGTTGGTTTCGTATTGCGTTAACTTCAGATTACGTGTGTGTTATAGCAGCCTTTAGCGTCCCGTGCCGCCTTTTTCATTGAGTCGATGAGTTTAATTTATAGCTTCTGGTGATGACATCCAATTGAAAGATCGAAATAAAATAAATGGAATCGTTTTACGATGTTACAAATAAGTTTTTGTATAGTTGTTTCGGCAATTTGATTGATGGGTGCGTTGTGCGTTAGTAGTTGTGAAAGCGTACGTACATGCTCATAATGGCAAAGCTGTCATGAGTAGTGTTTACTATTCGCATAGTAGATGTGTATTAGTGAGTTAAAGTTTGATGTAGTTTATAGTATTCGGTGAAAATGTGTATGCCAACAAGCAATGTTTCGGGCTTCGGGTACTCTTGGGGGTTTACGAGCACCGCGGACCTTACAAAATGTGAAGTGGATCCTCCTAGTAGTTTAAGTTATACTTTAGGCAATACAGTGAGTTGAAATTCTCTATTTTGTAAACATAAACAATTTAAAAAATATATATATTGCTTATAATGTTTTAAAATATCATGATTTCTTTTTATCAATATAGCAAAACAAAGCAAAATATTATGTTATCAGGTGTCGCCAGAAACAACACTGACTGTTATGTCCAATAAGACACCACAAGTTCAAGAGAAAGTGGGAACAGTTGTGGCAGTGACAAATGCAGCGACGCAAGTAACAAGGGTTGTGACTACTGGTACTCCAGTGGCTGGTAGAAGAGCCATGTTTGTATTAAATGATCCCACTCATACTATAAACAGAGTGTCACAACAAAATCAAACTGCAACTATACAGAGTGAGTGTAAGGGTTCTCATTTTTATTATTATGTATTATTAATATTTTTCTAATAGTAAAATATATTAAATAATTAAGCATGAATATTATAATCATTTATTTTTTTTTTTATTTATAATTCTTACATAAATTAATTACTGGTTTAGAAATCATTATTGAAATATACAATTATAATTGAAACAATCTTATTTACAGCTGCAAATCTAGCATCTAAGCCATTCATGACTCCAATAGGACCAATACAACTTACGGCTGAGGAATGTAATGAGATATTAATGAAACGAGCCCTCCAAGCTCAAGGCATAGCCACACCAGTAATAGATGCTTCGCAATTAAATCATTCAATATTAAATGGTACAATAAAGACGTTAACTGAGGCAACCTCGCAACAATCGCAAACAGAAACTATTCCAACAACAACAGTTCATCAACACCATTTGTTACATGCTAAACAGGAGCCCGGCACAGCTAATAATTCACCTAAAGTATGTTATTAATATTTAATCTGTTAAGTCAGATGCAGTGTTCAGTGATATAGCATGATTGTGAACACAACAATTATAATTTAATTTCTCATTTGGGGGTTTGTTTTATTTTCTTTTCCTTGCTCTGGTAACAAGACTAAATGTGACATTGACTTCTGCCACTCAAAACACAATGTCTTAAAAACTGAATGAAAAGTGCAGAATGGAATGTTTTAAAACTAGGCTCCTTTCATCTTCCTTGCTATCTGCAGAATAGTATTTCTCCTTGTTGTCCTATGTGACCTTCCTTAGCATAAATAAAATAAGTTTTTTGGAAAATCCACAGTAACTACCATATAAAAATATTATTTTAAACTTGCATGTTATGTAAATTTATATTGTTTATATTTTAAGCACATAGTTTAAAATTAAAAAGAAGGAATCCAATACTTTAAATATATAATTTTAATTATATATATTTTTAATTCTTTATTAACTTTTTTTTGTAGGTTCATACTGTATTTGGCATTTAGATGGGTGCATGCTTCCAAAATACCCTGAGAATAGTTAGTACACTGTCCCCCATAACAACCCCCACATTGTTCCAATTAATCAAAGAAAACTTGGATACCTAATGTAAAGAGAGTCTGAGACTCCGTTTACCCTTAAGATACTTACGTTCCCCACTTCTATTTACTTCCTACAAAATTCTCTCTCTCTCTCGCTTTTTCTCATTCCCAGAGTCAGGCAATGAAAATATTAAATATTTTATTTGAGTGGGAAAAGAACCCACAACCATCGCATTTACAGTCCCACGACGACGTCTAATGTATATAGTATAATATAATAATAATATATTTTTTATTTCCAGACAGTATATTCGCAAACAGAACTTATGAGCAATGCAGTGATGACAGTAGCTCCCCCAGTCAAAGAGAGACCGTACTCATGCGACGAGTGCGGCAAATCATTTCTACTAAAACATCATTTAACGACACATGCTAGAGTACATACAGGTTGGTATTCCCCCCTTTTATACTAAATACTCAAACGCGACTTCAATGCTTAAACTTATTGTAATACAGTAGCCAAATTAAACACATGTACATAAGATATGTGCAAATGATGTAAAAGCAATGTCACCTAAAGTTTTATCTAAATCTGTTAAGTTATTTTTGCGTGAAAATGGAATATACATTTATTCACGCAAACATTCACATTTTATATATTGGTAGAAACAATTCTCTCTTAATTACAAAGGGAAAACATTTTGTTTGGTTGAATGTGCAAATCTCAGAAACTATTGGAAGCAGGTAAATACTAGCATAGGATTAGGGCCATTGATAAATTATGTTACAATAAGGTTTATAGAGGGAGTTGGCTTATTTTGGAATTTTTGAAAACCTGATGAATCAAACGCTACACTCCATGTCTTGAAATACTAATAGTGTATCTTTGTTAACCTTTAACTATTTTTTTATAACACACATATGGACGTCGGGTCTGTCAGACCAGTGTATTTATTGGTTATGTTCCGGCTGTTTTTTAAAGGAAGAAGACAATTTTATGTTTTAGTTTACATGAATAGCCTCAAATCAAACAAAATCAATATAAATAAAATCGCTTTTTATTAAACTTTACGCATCACAACGATTTAAGTAACTTAAAGTCACAATTTCAGTCTTTGGCCACATGGGATGACTCTTAAGAAAATAATACTATAAAAAAAAGACAGATAATAAAATAAATATTTTTTTAACAAAATATAAAGTCTAACAATTAAAAAAAATTAATAAATTACATCTTATGTTATGAAATAAAAATTTTGACAACACCTCAAGATAAGGTATTATTGAACATCGATACACAATGGCTTTCAACATTGTAAGCAAACAGGACGATTGCAGTCAACATAAGTATGTGTTGTCTTTCTATATATCTTCTGGGGGCAAAGTATACATATTTTTCAAGAACCCAAAACTATTTTTTTAGCTTCATGTTCAATAAATGATAGATCAGATCGCGAAACGCGAGTCAAAGTCATTCTCAATTCTTAGAGTAGTTTAGTATACGAAACGCGTCTTTTTATTTGATAAAGTGCTATTTTCTTTATAAAATGTCGTCGTCCAACTCTTTTGTTTGATGTTGATTATAAAGTACCGATATATTCGTCCCTGACGTGCTTGGTCGAGCATTTTTTTCCATTTTATCATAAAAACTAAAAAAAATTAATATTTTTTTAAGGTAAATTATATTTATATTACTAAAATATATAACAAATAATGCACAATAATATATGATATATAACAATATAAACATTTGAATACAAATAATATAATAAAAATTTTAAAGTATATTTTGTAATATTATAAAAATGTATGGTGTTTTGAAATCACTATGTATGGAAAACATGGACGTCGGGTCTGACAGACCCAGGCCCTCTTTAGAAAGTTAAATACTCACGTGTTTTGAACCCAGAGACACAACCACTGCTATCTACATTCATTTTGTCATTAATACGAAAGGTACTGAGCGACTCAGTGGCGGAGGTCACCGAGAAGTGGCCGATTTGTAGAATTCGTAGACCCACATGGGTCTGTCAGACCCGACGTCCATACTTAAAGGTTAAGATTAAGATAAATGTATAAAAATCGTGAAAACCAAAGATCTTATTATATATATAACTCATCTTAGCAATTTATTTTTCAATAAAATGCATTTTTTTGTTTATTGTTAATAATAAAATTAATTTTTATTTTTCATAGCATTAACACATAGACAAACATATTAATTGAAACTATTTTCTGCCTTTAGGTGAAAGGCCCCACGTCTGCGCGCACTGCGGCAAGGCGTTCGCACGGAAGCACTGTCTCAATACGCATCTGCTATTGCATTCGGCGGCGCGCCCATACAGGTGTCATGAGTGTAAAATGGCGTTCACGTTGAAACATCATCTAGTTACACATTCTAGAGTAAGTATACTATAAGTATGTATTTCACAGTAATCAATCTTGGGAAAGAGCACCAATTACCTAAAGTCAGACATTACATGCTAAAGAAAATGAAATATTTTATATTCTTTCTCTAGTAGAGAGGCAAAACGCAGCGTTGAGTTCCGCCACGAATTCTGAAAATGGACAACGGAAGTATCTTGTTGGGGATGGAGTACCTTAGCACTAGGTTCCCTCTGCATACTAAAGTGGCAGCTAAAAAAATATATAGAAATAATATATATATATTATAATATAATTTGCATTACCAGGTCCACAGTAGAGATCGTCCGTTCGTCTGCGGCGAGTGCGGGCGCGGGTTTCCTCTGAAGAGACACCTGGTGACGCACAGCAAGTACCACGCGGGGGAACGGCCTTACGTCTGCACTGACTGTGGTGAAAGTTTTGCTCAAAAGGTATAAGTATTATTATTTTTTTTGCCTTGACGCGATATCCTATACAAAGCAGGGTAGGCAGAGAACCTAATATTATGAGCGTGACCCTCCTTAAAGTAAACAAATTAGGTAAAAGATTAACATTTTACAAGAAGTTATTTTACTTATTGTATTTTGAGAGGCTGAAACTATTGTTGCACTTTGTCTAATTAGATCTAGAAAGAAAACAAATATTGAAAATTACACACATGCATCTCATGTATAGTCAAATATTTTCCAAATTTAGCATAAAAGCATGGCATAATAATGTATTTCCTTTATTTCATTATGTTATTTATATTCGAATGTATATTGTTAACAGGAGCACCTAGTAATGCACAGTCGGTTCCATGGTTCATTATCCCCGTTTGTGTGTCCTGACTGTGGTGTAGCTTTCGCTCGCAAGTTCCAGCTTGTCAACCACGGACGAGTGCACGGGCGAGTACCCCACGCCTGTCCGGTGTGTGGCAAGGAGTTCTTACAGAAACGGACCCTTGTTGCTCATATGAAGTAAGTTATCCTACGCCCAGAACATTCCCACATGCTTTCAAAATGCTCCGGGAATAGTACACTATCTCCCATAACAACCCCACATTGTTCCAACAAGAACCTCACAGCACTACACTATACTAGAAAACAACCTCGCTTTATTCCTAAAATGCCCCCCAAATACACAGACTGCCTCTATCTACTTTCTCTTACACTACAAAACACTTACATATTACTTCTATAATACTACATTATTTGCCAAAGTAACTCAACTTTGCTCCCAAAAATACTCTAATAATACTACACTTTCCTAAAACAACTCCACATTGCTCCTAAAATACTACCACAATACTCCCAACACTTTCCCTGAAAACACAATTCTCAATCGAATATTTCGAAAAGAAAAGAAAAAAAGTATAGTTTATTTTAATTATTAATTATGTTTCTTAGTATTTAATTATTAATAATATAACTAATAAAAAGTGGACAAATTTAAGTGACAAATAGAAATGTTAAGTGTGTAGTCTTATATGTCTAGTTCTAATTCTAAGTAATGTCATAAATATTTAAAGTTTAAATTTAACAATAGATAATTAGATATAGATAACCATATATCCACACAAATATAATAGTAAAAATAATAACTATTCCTAAACGAAGTGCATGTTTGTTGCTTCTTCAATATGTAGGTATAACTACGGTATATACTTATACATGGTATGTATAAAATAGGTGTGAAATTGCACCGTAAGAATTTGGGTTTTCGAATGCTACTACTGACAAAAACATTTATATCAATTTTCAGAATTCACACAGGAGAAGGCGCGGTAGCATGTATAGAATGTGGAGACGCTTTTAAATGTAAATCTGATTTACAACAGCACTGTAAAATGACAAGACACTGCTTAGCATCAATACAAACACAACAACAAACACAACAGCAACAACAGGCTCAGCAACAGCAACAACAAGCACAGCAGCAGGCCCAACAACAAGCTCAGCAGCAACAACAGGCACAGCAGCAACAACAACAGCAGCAGCAACAACAAACAACAGTTATAAAACAAGACGACTTTAAGCCACAAATTGTTCAAGTAAGTTTAATTACTTAGTTTAGGGAATTAAGTGTTTGGAGGATCATATAATAGGATTTTTTTATTTTCTTATTTAAAAATGTTTTTTTGTGTCAACTTAAAAAAAATGTATAACAATATTATATTCAAAATATTCTGATTTATTTTTTCTTAGTTTCTGTATATTTAATCCTTTTTTTATTTAATAGGTAATTGGTGCAGACGGTCAAATAATAACAGAGAAAAGTACACCTGGTTATGTTTGTCCAGAGTGTGGGTCGTGTTTCAATACAAAGGTATGCTTATGTAAACTTAATTTACTTTTTTGCCCCAAGTTTGACTTAGTGGTCAGAACACTAGAACGAATGTAATGAAAAATTATTTATTAAGTAAATCGTTTGCTGTCCGGCAGGAGGCGCTGTCGCTGCACGTGCGTCTGCACGCGGGTGACCGCACGTGCGTCACGGACCTGTGTGCGCTGACGGCCGCGCTGCAGCCCGGCCTCGTGGCCGCCGCGCAGCACCACGCCGCTCAGCACAGTACGTACTCAATGTTAGGGCTCCGTGCCCTTGTAGAATAATTTTGTAGTCCGTTTGATGGGGATATCGAAGTGAAAATAATATCAAGTATTAGGTCTACGGCGGCCCTTGAAGCACAAAAAAATCAAGCTTCTAAGTCAACGCAATCAAAGAGACAGGCATTTATGCATCGTTTTTGCTGCATTTTGTATGAAATGACTTATTATTATTATTTATAGGTATTTCATAAAAAAATACCGTATTGTAGTTCATTTCATACAATATATGCACTTTCACACTTGACCGGTTTTTATGCCCGATCAACAATCTACTCGCGCTTCCTACAAGCTCTCGGCATGAATCTTGACGAGTAGAGGCTACAAATTTACTACCCGTCCACCCTCAATTAATTTAATTGACCTCTATGTCGATAAAAGAATGTGGTGGATTCCCTCACTTCACCGCTTCCGGTCAAAAAAGCAACACAAATGGAAGCAATAACAAGGCAAAGCGAGGAGAGGCGGGCCGTAGAGGCATGAGCTCGCTTTTTCACTCTCGTACTCACATTTTCTCGTGTACCTCTGTCGAGAATGTGCATCGGGCTTTATGAATGTTCGAAATCATTTGTTTGATAAACAGTATGATTAATTTCCTAATATATTTTTGTATGTTCAGATCAACCGATACAAATCATCTCGTCCAATCCCAACAATGTAGTTCACACACAAGTAATAGCAACGGTAAGTGTATTTTTTTATTACGTTATTAAACATTAAATGGCGCTCATCTGTTGCAAAAATTACGTATTTACACTTTTTCAAATATTGTGCAGAAGACACAATCAAAGTTTGTAAATAAATCTGTCTGTAATGAAATATAAAAAACTGCAATTATAAAATAAAAATAATATTTTTTCCTATTATATACACTAAGTTGTATTTCATAAATATTTACCAGACATTAGGCTTCAAATTTTTAAGACTAATATTTGATAAATATTATAATTTGTATTTAACAAATAGAATATTATTTTACAGAATTCTCACCATATAACGCCTCGACCTAAGCTGCATTTCTGCGTGGAGTGCGGGAAAGGTTTCGCAGCGAAACATGGACTTTTAGCGCATCATAGAAGGTATTTATTTTAACAAAACTAACAAAATAAGGAAAATATATGAGAAATAATGAAAACCACGTTAATTTATCAAAGTAAATAATTGTACAACCTCGGATTATCAGAGTAAGATATCATGTAAATATTGATATAATATATTAAGCCGTTGTGTCGCCGTGGCACAGCGTCAGACTAAACTAAATGCAACATTGTTCAATGCACACTTGAGGGAATGTTAATTATTGTTATTTCCTTGCTCTGTTAACAAGAAAAACTGCTAAAACTCGCAAAAAATGATCCTGAAAGTGGGGACGGAATGTTTTAACACTAGGTTCCTTTTGTCTACCTTGCTATGCGGGATATAAAGAAAGCTGAAAACGATGGTTCTGGGTTCAAATTACTTCCACATGCTGCATTGTGTTCCGCAATGTCTTGAAGTCGTAAATTGGAAAATTTATTGAAGCTATATATATTTGTTTAATTTCTTGTAGGCATCCTGACGGTAGTTGTACGTTAAGAACGCATGTGTGCGATCAATGTGGCAAGGCGTTCTTCCAGAAGAACCATTTGATGCTTCATCAAAGACAGCATATGGATTTGCCGTCTAGAAATGTATGTTGATACTGTTTTATTTGTGATTTTATTGAGAAATTGAGATACATAGATTGCAATCTTTACCTAAAAGTCAACGAAATTCTTTTATATTAAATATTAATCCGTAACAAACTTTCAGTCGCAAACACAAGTTCAACAACAAGTAACACAGCAAGCGCAGCAACAAGCTGCTCAGCAAGCAGCACAACAAGTCGCCCAACAAGTTCAGCAACAGGTACAGCAACAGCAGCAGCAACAACAACAGCAGCAGCAACACCAGCAGCAAGTGCAGCATCAAAATTTAGAACTGGAACAGGATCATCAACCCACGCATATACAAGTTGTAGGATATTTTTTCATTTACAACTTTATCTCCAATTTGCTAATATTTTCTTATTCCTTTTTTTTATAGGAAATAAAATAATTAATTCTCTTTAATGACTCCTCTCTCACAAACGTTAATAGAAAACTGTGATGCTAGGCCGTGACGTCCTCGTTTACATAGAAGATTTATAAGACTTCTATTATGTTGTTGCAATGGTCATTGGGTCTAAACACATCAATTTTTATTTATGTATTATTTTCAATTTTTATATATGCTTGTGCGCTTTGTGATCTTTATCTTTATTTATTAAGATATAACACATTACAACCTAACAGTAAACGCGGCGGTTGTAGGTTCGATTCCCACTCAGCGTAATTAGTTATTTGCATTTCTTCACCCTGGTAAGAAGTACGAGTACGCAGTACGAGTTCCGTTATTCAGCACGAAAGTGTTTACGTAACCTGCTTTATGGATACAATTACACCGTGAGGCTAAAAAGTAAATAATATATAATGAATCATGTCAATTATCTCCCCACAGGTAACAAACAGATCGGGCCAAGTGATCGGCAATCAAATAGTAGTGGGAGTGGGCGGCCGACGAACACTCCTCGGGTCGCCTCTGCACATCGTCACGCGGGATAAACCCTTACAAACGCAAATAGGACATAAGAGACACGCGTAAGTTGTATTTTCTTTATGATTATCTGGATACAGTACAGGTGACAGCAAATGTGTTAAAATATGTGCAATTGTAATATTTGTTCAGTCTGAGCACAATTAACAAGTTTCGGTACTTTCTAGTAAAGACTTTAAGATTTAATAAATTGTTATTTTATTTTGTTGTCCTTTTATAATGTTCTAATTGTATTGTAATTTGTAAAAACAATATTATGTAAGGTTAACTAAATATGTATGTTTTGAGTTAATTCGTACAGAATTTAGAGGTACATATATGAATAAAATAGTAAGTAACCGGATTACAAATTTAACCAATGTTAGTCTATTTTATGTATATGCTGTATAAAAATGTATGTATTTTTTTCTTAATACCTAGTGGCGACGTCAAAGAAGTGGGCGGGCTTGTGCTGTCAACAGGACGAGGGACGGGGCTCATCAAATACGAAATATCGATACCGCCGCCCACATCTGTAGTGCAAGTACAGCAGCTCGACTGAAGCTGAATATCAATTCGTTCACAAATGTGAGATAAAAATGACAATCGATTATTTTATATAAATATACATATTGTAAATATTAGTGTAGCTGCCGTGGTCGAATATTATACGAGTTATTATTTAATGCTTACGTGAAAACAGTAGTTTCTTTAGTAAAAATAGAGACAGCTATTTGTTTATTTTATTCGGATTTCACTACTGTCATTTTTATCTCATTTCTTTTGGAAAACATCAAACGGTCCAATATACAGCCAAGTATATTCTAAGCCTAAATAGAATCAATAATAGAGCTTTACATAATAGCCTTACACTACAGCCTTAATTTGTGTTGTATAAAATGTATCGCAACAGTTAGCCTCTTAACCAAATTTGTAACTGTTCTCTATAGTTTAGTTGTCTTAAACAACCAAAATGCTTTTTGGTTAAATTATGTGAATTTTTCACTTTATTTAGTAATTATGTATAGTAACAATTTTGTTTTTTATTATTATTCTTCAGTTTAAGACAATCAAACTGCAAATTTGGTTAATAGATTTGAACTGTCGCAATAAAAGACTACTTATCAAAGGCAATAATCACGTGTGTTTGGGTAATGCTCTAAAATTTAGAGTATACGAGCGAGTGTTGTGTAAAAAGACAAACATATAGTAGTTTGGTGTATAGAATACTATAAGGCATAGGTGACTAGTTGTAATCTATTGTACATATCAAATTTTTGTAACTCCGATTTTATTTGTAAACGAATATATATAATAAATCATTCATGAATTCAGTTGTCCGTTCGCATTTAAGTTTTTATTTTTATTTTAATACATTAAATGAAATAAAATGAAGTCGTTTCGAATAAGTAGTTCTGTAATATGGCAGGTTACGGAATCGGCAGTGCAATCGAAATTCAGGATTTTTTTTTATTATAGATCTGACTTTATTTATGTAACGCCCATTGTGGCATGTTTCCCTATATTTCATTATGTTGTTATTTGACAAGTATTAGGAGTTATATATTTTTTTTACTTTTAATCATTTATTGTTTTATGTTTGAAATAAAAAATAAAATATAAAAGATGCTAAATGAAATATTTGATATATTTTTTATTTTTCTCATAATGCTTGTCAAATGTATCAATAGTTACTGTTTTGTGTATTAAAAGTTTTATTCTGAATTTATTTGTGTCTAGTCTGTGATAGGGAATCAACTAACTTCAAGTCTGAATATATAACGAATGTTGATCACTAGCTCACCGGAGTTTGTTAAAATGACCATATTTAAAACAAAACTTATACTGTTGATCAAGCTTTTGATCAACAGTATCTTATCATATTTTTATATTAAATTCTCAATGCACTGTTTTTACTTAATTATTTTATAATTGGATGTATTTGTCAAGATTTATATTCTATATTTAAATGAAATTTGAAAAAAAAAATGAAATATGTCAATTAATTGAGATGATTAATATGAAATAATAAAAGTAGGCTTAATGAGTTTGGGATCGACTCATTTTTTTAAACTGCATATGTTTACCAAAGAATTTGAAAATACATTACATGTTTTAAAATAACATTCGGTGACTAGTATTAACAACTTAGTGCTTCCGCGTTACTCCATGTTTGCTTCACAGTATTACCGTTGCTTAGAACACAGAATACGAGGTTAATTTCGTAAACTGTGATATAAATTTAATTCTGTTGGATCTTACAAGTTGTTTGCCATTTACTTACGTGTACATATATAGTGGATACCTATAATTTTTTATATTAAATGAAAATATACATACTATAGTCGGTACAGTGTCTTATTTACCACCCTCATGCTACTTTTTCATTAATAAATTTATATTTTGTGCTCTTACTCTACCTTAAAGGAACAGGTCAATTCAATTCAGTAATTTAATTGTTTTAATAAAAAAAAGTACAAATTGTATATATAATATATTTCTAACCAATAAATTTTGTATAATAATACTTTTTAAACGTTTTCTAAAAACGTATTTTACTTTTCTAAGTATGAAATAACACTATATGTAAAAATCATTATTTTAATAATTTCTGCAAAAGTGACTTTCAGACTTCATATTCGGTTATAAAGATTTCAATTACAAAAATCCCTCTTTTGAGTGTTGTAGGGTGTTAATCAAAATTTATGAATTGTTATTCAAAAATCTTTTAAATTTTAATATGCACACCAAATAAAAAAGTTCAATAGTCAACATAGATCTAGCAACACTGGCAACCAAACGTCAAATGCGCAAGTGAGATAAAATAGTTCCTGTCTAAAATAGAGACGGAGACGAAAAATCGTCACGAAAACAAGTTCGTTCAGCGTCAGCGAGTTTCCCTTTCGCCAGCCGAGCGACTGTTTTTGACGCAGCAGCGCAAAATAAAGTGCGCAGGCAGTGCAACGATCACAACGTTTGCAGGCCACTGAAAAGTGATGTAAATAATACATAAAACTAACAGAATTGTAAACAAAGACTTTCCTGTACTTATAACAAACACTGTATGCCCAAACGAACGTGTCGTGAAAGTTAAATAGCTAACAGTGAAAAACGACACAAGTGACAATCCCTTATAAACAATAATAAAATGAATCCGTGATTTGTCGACTGTAACGAGACTGTTGAGACTATAGTTTTTCAGAATAAAATATCTCAAGACACCCCGTCTATTGGATGAACAGAAAGGCAAGTATGCCCTTTGTTAGGTCGATTAAATCATTTTCTGGATTCGCAATCATATAAATTTTCCTGTTTTCATATTTCATCTATCATTAGATTAAAACGCAATAGTATATTACGAAACGTATGCGTCATAGGTAATAATAATAAATGCATTAAGGTTAGACGATTAGAAAAGAAGCCAATTTTACTTGTTTCTAGAATTTAAACTGATATCTAAACAATACCAGGATTAAAAGCATTATGTGGACGAGTCCTTTATTCTCTTTGTTATTAGATCAGCTGTTCCTTGCATGGAGACGGAGTGGGGATGAACTGGTGTAACCAGTCGCGCACGTAGCTACCTATTATATACCTAATACCTATTTACTTCGTACATATTTACTGACTGTTCGTTCCTTTATGTATTGCGAAGTGCATTCGAAATCCGTCGTTTCGAAAGAATATTGGCGCGCACGAACCTTTGGTATTAAACACGAGTTTGTTGTTTAAAACTGATAACAACTAAAATGAAACCAGTTCTAAAACACTTAAATGTTAAAACATTAGTGTAGGTCAGTTCTAAATATTATTATTTCAATTGTTTTATCCTAATGTGCTCGATTTTCAGGATTAAAGAGACGGTTCTTATTGTTTAGCGTTTTAACTGCCAGCGTTAAATGATTTTAAATTTAGAATTATTTGAAGAAAACATGCACCTAATTAATATTCATTATCATTATCAAATATACTTAACTATATGTTAAAATAAATTGTTTATTATGTATTGATAAACAACAGTTAATTTTAAAAACAAAGTGAAAATGTGACCGATAGCGAGCCGCATTTACATTTTTCTGTAAAAAAAACTCGTTCGTTTCTGCAAACCCGTACAAATTAGTTCAAGCTTTGTTTTAAAGCCAATTAAAATTAATTATAGATATAATAATTAAAATTTATTTTAATATAACAATTGCTGTAACATAATATTTTTCCTTTAATAAAGAATTTTACGTATATACTTAAGTACATTATACAAATATCACTAAAATATATTTTAAAACGTATTCAAAAGCTAGAAATAAGCTCATACAGTACGTTCAAAGAGTTGTGACAATGTGTGTGTAATTGAAGTTTTCTATAAATGGCGCACCTTAAATTTTAAGATGTTTCTTACTTTTGATTATTTACTTACCGAGCGCGAGTGACCAATGCACAAAGGTTTAAAAAGCCTACGGCCGTAAACATACGGCCAGGACTCGTTGACCGTACTGTACGTATTTGTACACTTCAAATTCTAATCTCGTCATATGGGAAGCGTCTTAGCTATGCGTTGCACCTGGACGGCTTCGACACATAATGCGATACTCAATCATGACGTAAGAGCTAAAACTATTATATCAACTTCCTTTATAAGTGCCATTTGGAATTTATTGGTAATGGTTGGGATTTATGCCATTTGCGAATGTTATAAACTTATAGGTAAATTAATATTTACAAGTTATTTATTGCTCAGAATAAGTAATGGTTAAAAGTTATAGATTTTAAATATAAATATGAACATTTTCATTTATTATGTATTACTTCTAAATATAAGTACGTCACGTGCAGTGGCCGTTGTCAAATACATCTAAACTGCGTCACGAGTTGCACTGGCGTATGTTAATGATTTTTCAAAATTTATACATAATATAAAAAAAGCGTATTTATTTGGACAATAAAAGAATAAACCTAAACTAAATTTTATTTTAATTAACTGAAATAATATTTCAATGTATATGTAACAAGGAAATCAATTCTAACTTATTTAATAAAGGCAAATACTAAATACTCGTAGCTTATTTGAGACCGTCGTAGAGCAGGCATAAGCGCGCGTCTGTAATCGCGACGGTTGTGGGTTCGATTCAGGAAGTGAAATATTTTAATTAACTCGCTCTGGTAACGAGGCATAGCGCGGTAATGAGTTGCGCCACCCAACACGCAACTCCTCAAGAATTCAACAGAAATGGGGAACGGAAGTGTCTTAATGGAGAACGGGATGTATTAACACTAGTTTCCCAGATGCTCTTTGCCTATCCTGCTGTGGGATACAGCGTGAAGCTTTCTCTTTCTCATAAGACCTATATACTGAATTTGTAACAGAAAATACGCATTAAATAGTCATACGTTTACTATATCTATTACTAGTATATTAGATAGTAAAACAAAAAGTAAACTCACGTACGCTACTGTACTGGTGTTGTATAAACTATGGAGTACCTAATCCTTTATGAATAAGCACTGCTCGGAAGCCGCAGACAACGCATCTACGGGTTCCTAAGCTTCTAATGTGGAAATACATATTATATGAAATAGCAACACGCTCTTTGAAATAACGTGTTTTTAATCAGTGTTGATTAGAGTCGTGGGTGTTGTAAAAGTATAATACTAAATTATGGTTACAACCAACCCTACAACTACCCTCTATTATGAACCATATTGGAATTGTGCTGACATTTTAAATTGGTATAGTCGTGCCAGAGATATCGTGGTTTTAGATTGCGCTATATCCTATGCTAGCACACTGCCCGCGGCTTCGCCTGCGTGAACTACGTTATTATTAATTTCTGTCTCCATGAGTACCTACGTCCTATAAGTGACGTCCATGCAAAATTTGAGACTCCTAGCATTTGTAGTACCGAAGTTTCATACAAACTTTCAACCCCAAAAACAACCCCTTAGAAGTCGAATACTGCAAATTCCTGTCTTAGCGAGCACCTACGTCGTATAAATAACTTGTAAGCAAAATTTGAGGTTCCTAGCACATGTAGTTTCTGAGATTTCGTGATGAGTGAGTGACCTTTCGATTTTATAAATATAGATAACATTGATGTATTAAAATAAACAAAAAATGTAAACCGGAGTGATTAATTACTATATTCTCAGTGCTAAAACTGCGGTATTGGTAAATAATTGGTAAAAAATATGTATGCGCAGTTATTTTAAAAATTAAATATTTTAAAAAGTAAAAATACATAATATGTTTTTACACACTTAAGCAGAGGTGCAGGCAAAATATAAAACAGAGATGTTAAAGAAATTTGTTGAAATGTAAACAATTGAATATATCGGATGACGTGTGATGACGACCTTTAAGTTGTTTCATGGCGTATGCTATATAGGTACTCGTTCCACAATATTTATTTTATTAGGTAAAATTAATCTATACTAATTTTATAAGCTTAAAATTTTGTTTGGTTGATTGCACTCATCTCAGGAACTATTACTCTATATACTATGTATAGAGGAAGACTTTATTACAACAACGAAGTAATCGACTGTATCGTATAAAAAATATTATTATGATCGTTAAGACGATATAAGTATTGAGCTAGTTCGGTAACTGGTATCGTGCAGAAGGTAAAAAACTTAACTCTTTAATCTTTTTTCATAAAAAATTGGTTTAGTTATGCCATTCGTCACGACTGTACTATAAGGAAGATGACTATGAAAAAACAAACTGCCTACTCCGTGAGAAATGTGCTCTTGTAATAATAATTTTGGGCTTCGCCCGCTTAAACTGTATTTTTATATTATTTATGTGCGCTTAGGGAAAATTGTGTTATACACTTAATAAATAATAATTTAAAACTTGTGATTATACTTGATTTTTTCTATTAAATAAAAATTGTCTAAAAATCTATTAGAAAAAAAAAATTCCGATGTTTATTCTTCATATCGTGATGTTATTTCATATCTTAGGTAGGAGATAGATACGGGATACGGGGCTTCCTTCCTTCCAGCGGAAATTCCAGGATAAAAAGTAGCTTGTATTTTACTTTATAACCCCCCTCATCTTTCAGTGAATATCTAGTAAAAGGTTTCATTCTATCTTCTAATTTAAAAATGATGAATTTCATATGCTATTGTTTATTTTAAAACAATGTAGGGTACATTTTTTACAATAATTATATTCTATGTACAGACAAGTATGTAAATATTTAAAATGGTCGTAACAGCTATTTTAAAGATAAGTATATAATAAAATGATTAAATACTGTAAATTCAACGTCGTGCAACCAGAGTGAGGAAACAAAAATAATGTAAATATAATTAGATAATTCTCCCGAATAGGAATCGAACCCGATATTGTCCCAAAACAACCACGACCATTTTAACAGATTTATTACGACGATTTTATTTAAATCTTAGGTTGTAAGATATGAAATGAAAAGAAATGAAATAATTAAATCAAATCACTTCACAGTTAACTTAGCAAAAAAAACTAACAGTTACTTTAACCGAACAATAGATATACTGTGGTTAGTCATACCCATAGCTTAACAAAACCACCTATAAATTAACTTCGCAATGCTCACGTCGAATGTGCTGCGGTTTCCTTTGAGTCGCCGGTTCGAGCACGCACTACAGTACGGTCGACGAGAAGTGGCTCCTCTGAAGTTGCTTTCTGAACTTTTAGCTTTATTCACTTTGGAAAAAAAGTAAGGAGAACCGTAAAATCATTTCTACGAAGCTGTGTACAGCTAGTTTTAGTGGCAATACTCGTTGGCCGTATTATAGTCGGCTCTCAAGTATCAGATTACATACATTTGAACAATAGAACAAGATTAGAACAATAATCTTTGTTTAGAAAGCGGTGCGACGAACTCTACAGTTAAAGGCGACACCTTCTAGAATGCTTCATATTAATTACTTTTACAGATCGTTAGACGGCGGCGGGTCTTCAACTTTGCGATCTAGGTTTTACGAGGGCAGTTCGAGTGCAAATATCGTAAAAGTTTCTATTTTTTTTATTTTTTGTGGATTATTATATGTATATATTTATATTATGTAATTTAAATTAAGTAATTTGATTATGATCTTCAATTTATTTAATTTTTACGCCATTTTTTTTGGTTAAAACAGTTTAAGTTAAGTTAAGTTTTTTTTTATGTTGTAGTTTATAGTAGTATTATATGATCATATACAAAGTTTTATTTAAATGAAATAGTAATTAAGAAGTCGTAAAACTGTACAAAATGTTAATTTAATAACTTGTATATTAAATTTATATATAAATAAATTCATTAAAATATATTCAATGTGGCTTCAAAGGAACGCTCTTGAGAGTAATTTTAACTAAAAATATCTAGAGGACTTGATAGTGTAAAATGTTTGAGAATTTTTAAATTCTACAGAACTTGGTGGAGCTACAATTTTAGGAATTCAGACCAAAACGAATTAAAAATACTTTTTCTTTGCTCAGAATTTAAATAGCGTTAAGAGGCTGTAGTGGCGTAGTGGCATAACGTCTGGCTGTAAATGTGACTCATGAGTTCGATTCTGGAGGAATGAACTTTTTTAATTTCCTGGCTACAGTGTCGAGACAAAGCGCACCGGCGTCCAATATGTTAATTTTCATTTTACATAAGTAGAAAACCATAATCTTTTTCTTTTCATGCACGAGTTATTCAACTTTTCGGAGTCATTGAACACGTATTCATTTTTATCTTAAAATGTTATTTTTTTTCACAATATCTCTGTCCGAGACGAAGCTTTGTCAGCTTTGAAATATAAAATAGCGAGTACCTACTCTCGTTGAATATTTACGTAGTACGAGACGTTGATGTATATCATATTTAATGGATAAGATACATTTTATTTTATATACCTTTGATATATTTATTAATGTCATCTTCATATGTCTTTTGTTAACTTTAAATATTGAACGTACCTAATGTTATTCTATTTTCAATTTACTTAAAGCAACATATTTGTGCCATTATTTCAGTATTGTAATTTTATTTATTTATTAATTTTAAAAAAATAAGAAGTAGCTATTTGAAACGTTGTTTTAAACCTCAAATGTGTATTTCAGGCAAAATTCTAAGTATTCCCATGGGACTGTCTGCTGTGTTTTTATTTCGCGTTAAATGGTGTTGAAGTGAACAATTTAATGAAAAAAACGAAATATACATATCTCTATTATTAGAAAATAATTATATATAATAAAATAATTATACTTTTATATACAATTATACAACCACCAAATATGTTAATGTAATTTAAATATGGTGCACCTAGGTAACTTCATGTCCCTGAAACTTTTATGAAATCTTTTGTATGAAGCAATATGAGATATTTGATCTTATAGTCTAAATAATTCGATAAAAGATAGAAATTTTAATGATCATTCACAACATTATTTACAGCTCAAAGTAATAAATAATTGCGAATACATAACGTATCCAAATGGATAATGATTTCTATCATTTCATTCAATCTCGATTTACGCAAAATTCAAATATCGGAGAATATTTAAAAAAAGTATCCAATTATATGTAGGTATTCAATAAACGTCTCCTTTTCGTTGTCGCTTAATATTCTGTCTATTTTTGGAGCAATTCGATAAGTATTGCTTAGTGTTATTCACATTTATATCGTCAATATAGTGACTTGAAAAATATTAAGGGGGTATTTATTAATATTTTCATTTCTTCGTTCTGGCATCAAGGAAAAGCCCGGCGTTGAGGAACACGCAATGACTTGAAAAATACAGTGGAAAGTGGGGAATGGAGTGTCTTAACACTGAGTTCCCTCATACCCTGCTGCGTGCGGGATAGGTACAACATGAAGCTGATTTAATTTTGATTTAAAAAAATATTCACACAATATTAAAAGCATTCGTAAACAAAAATGTTGAAATAAGATTGTAGTATATTTATAAGATAAAGTGTTTACTATAATACCTAGCTATGCACATAATCGAAACGCCTGGTTGATTTTACATACATACGTTGAAAGTAGGACATCTAATCTATTAACTTCCTCTTGCAACACAGTTCCTAGCTTGATTACGATTACGAGTACGAGGTGTTATTTTACTGGTAATAAAAGTCAAACATCGTAGATCGGTGAGGGTGTGGGTGTGAATGCTGGTGGGTAGTGTGTAGTGGGTACTTCCAACAGATGTCAGATGTTTCGTAACGTCATTAATTCTCGTGGACGTTAACGGAGTTCGAGTATCTGCAAGATTGTTGCCTGTTGAGATTTAAATTGATGTCATTGTCAATATAAGTGTAATTAATTTGTGGCATTAATTTTTGTATCGTATAGTTGCGCACTTGAGAAGTATGTAAGTTGTTTTGGGTTCAATTCCCGCTCGGATAAGTGTTGATATTTTTTTAAATGTAAAGTTTTTCCTCGTTAACGGCGGTGTTGGGTTTTACCGTCGGACTTTCTTTGCCTTGTCTCGCATCGTACAGCCTACAGGAGGTGTACAAAAATGTGTTTATTTTCCGATCTTTTGTTATTGAATCAAAAGATTAATGTAAATAGGTTTAAAACAAACAATTGTAGTGTAGTCCAATAATATATACAAAAAACAGTTTGCAAAACGCAAAATATAAGGAATAACAGAAAAACGTAGTAGACTTTGCAGTTCAATTTACTTATTACATCGGAATTGGCCAATGCCTGTGGCCGTGACCATCTCTACTACCGTGAACATCGCGTACGCTATGTAGAACTAGATCGATCTGGAAAGAATCTTGTGACTTTGAGGAATGTAACTTTTCTTTAACATACGGTTAGAGCATAAAGCTTATGTTAATACATAATACGGGAATCCTGGTCATTAGAACAAGATGGTAACTGTATGTCATAAATAAAAGGGTAATTTTTTTTTTTTTGCCACAAGTTAACCTATTATATCAAAAGCTTCTTTATACTTATACCACTCATAGCAGGGTCGGCAGAGAAAATCTGGCATCAAAGTGTTAGGACACTCGCTTCCCATTAAAACACTTCCGTTCCGCTTCCCGTTGTATTCTGTAGGCATTGCGTGTGCCTCCATACTAGAGCGAAGAAATCAAAATATTACATATTTAATTTCCTCAAATATGAATTGAACCCACAACCTGTCACATTTACGTTACACGCTTCTGCCTAAAATATAAATAGAACGTCATTAATCATTTAATTATGCAAAATGGAAAGATAAATCTTTTGATATTGTATCACTAATATTGCCATATATGAGTAATGACTTCACTGACGTATCGCACGATTCAATTCGCAAATATGCTGTTTCATGACATTTTATGGGGTTATTTATGGATGTTCTACAGTATCTAACCCAGAGCTTTACCGTAAAAGAGATTAGTGTGTTTTTATCTAATTATGGTTTGTAATCATTTACTTTTTTTTTTTTATTGTATATAGGCAAGCATTTGTCCGCTATCTCACCTGGTGGTAAGTGACGATGCGAACGAAGGTGGAGCATGCTTGCCTAGGCAGTGCCTATTCACTCGTTCCTTAAAGAGGGCCAGGTTATACTAGTACTAGTAGGGCAGGGAGTTCCATTCCCACTACGTCATTTTATGAAATAATCAATACTCCGTCGTATAGACAACAAAGGTGTAACTATAAGTCCCAAGTACCCAAAGTAAAAATTGAAAATGGGTACTTTTCCTATATTTCCATAATATTTTTCAATAGAAAATATACTACGGTACCGCTGGTTTTATTTTCAAGGAATAAATTCTATTAAGCAGACGTCTAGCGTCCATATTTCAAATACAATGACTACCTGGTGTTGGTAACAAACATATATATTTTTTTAAAATACCTCGCAAAAACTACCCAATGCCAGCATACGGCTAGACCCATTCGTTTTACTAAAATAAAGCTGCACAATGAGTTGCGTAATCTTTGAATCGTTCACCTGCTGTTTTTATAGCAACCATTGTTCCTTTAATGTATGTAATGTTTTGCCGTACAGAACTTCTGGTTGCGACTTGCACATTATGGGAATATGTTTTTATTGTAATGTATGCTTTGTATAACAATAATAGCATTTTATGTTGATTGAATTTATTAAAAGTTATACATACATACATACATAGATAGCTTTGTATGCTATGTAACCTTCCTCCAGTATCTTTGATACTGTGTTTTCGTAGGTCAACCGAGGTCTCCCGGTACCTCTCTTACCGCTCACTTTTCCATCATAGAATTTGCAGTAAAAGTATGTTTATAGCAAAAGTTATAAACATACTTTTTAATTTGTGCATAAATTAACCATTTAAGGAAATGCTGGAAAAGCAAAATAAATCGTTTCATATTTTTGTCGTTTCTTTCATAATTTTTCGTTTTTCGTTTCACGGAATAACATGTACATAGACATGTAGATTTAACAACCGCTAAATATTTGAGAATGACAGTTTACTAGCGGGTCACAGTAAGAATGACCATGTTCAGGTGGTTAGGGCACGTCCTGAAAATGAGTGGCGAAAGAAGGGGTAAAAAACATGAGGACCCCGCGGAGAGCAACGACGAAGAGAGAGAGAAAAGATAGTGGACGAGGGGAAAGTAGGAAGTAGAGACATCAGCATTTGGTGTTTCGCTTACGCTGACACCCCAGGGATAAAGCGTGCTCCTTAACATGCAAATTGCAATAGATGCAAGTATTTGTCTAGGTTATAGTTATGGTACACTATTTAATAACAAGAAGCTTGCATATTTCAATATACTTTTGGCGTAGATCTAGAGGCGGGTGCCTTAGAAGTCTTAGCCACAGATATTTTTCCAAATTTTAATGTATTGAGTTATTTTTATATATGTAAAATAAAGTGTATTTTTATTTCTTTCTCTTAAAATATCGAAATTTTAATCAAAACACAAGTGTAGGTTTTGTTTACGTTTAAAAATACATCTTGGATTCATATTCTTATTCATCTCTCGGTATTCCGGCGCAATTTGACCGCATTCTTCGTACGGTAGGTATTCATTTTGTGCGTCATTTGAGTGTACCATATTTCTTTAATTTAGTGGAAAATAACGATATTTATGATTTATAAATAAACGAAAGTCAAAATGTCTGTGTTTATCAAAGCTGTTTTCAAAGTTTACGTTTTTATACTACAGTGGGATTTAGGGTATGATTATTAAGAAAAAAATTGGCATTAAAAATAGGTCGAAGAATGAGCGATTTTTTAGCATAACTCTGTACCAAGCAAATAGCATGGTAGGCAGAGGGAACTGGGGAACCTAATGTTATAGAGGCATTGCGTGTGTGTGGCGGAACTTAAAGCCAGGCTTTGCCTCGCTACCAGAACGAGGAAATGCAAATATTAAATATATTAAAGTAATTGCCTCGACTGGAAATCGAACTCACATCCGATCGCCTTTACAGGCGCATCCTTGAGTCCCTGCGCCACGACTGGCCTAAACATATATAGATGTTATATACAGATATAAATAGGTTCATATCTAATATATATATTATCGTCTACATAAAAACTCTATACTTAATTATTAAAATGACAATTTTATTCTCCAGATTTTTATTTAAGAAAAAACTCTAACAGTCTCTAACTGAGATTAATAAAATTTCATTTCATACATAAAATATAATTCTTTACTATTTCTTTTTAGTTCGCTCTACAATCTTGCAAGTTTTATAGTTTAAAACCTCGAGATTTAATTAAAACCAGACTATTACATCAATCAAGTACTTAAGTGCATGCTGTTGATTATTACTAAGTAAATAGAGCGCATACAACATGAGAATATTGAATTTATTATTACTTTTAGAGGAGTAGAGTTGATTACATATTTAAAAAGCATAGTTTAATTATATATCTAAAAATCATCTCTATTAATTATTTATTTGAAATCTTTGTATTATAAAAATGGTTTGTAAGGTTGTAAAACTAACTACCGAATTAATAAATGGGTGTAAAACTTTACCCTGATACACTACTCATGAAGAAAACATATTGAAAATATATAAAAAAAGCATTGCAGGCTTTAAACCTGTGCCTCTTGAATAACTATGTAAAAACTTACAATGATTAACTTTCCCGCAAAGCAGGGAGAGAGAACCTAGTGGTTAGGCACTTCGTTTTCCACTTTAAGTGTTGTGTTAGCTATTACAATTAAATAAAAATAGTTGAAATTTAATAAAATTTTAATCTTAACCTAAGCACTTTAGAGATTGACGCACTCGAGTTCTGAGTATTTGGGTAACAATTAAACTTATGATAAGAAGCACTATGTATCTAACAAGTCGTGATATACTCGTATGATTCTGACGTACGATGGTATGACTTAAACAATGACGGAATTATTTAATGATCTTGAACTAAATGGAAATTTACTTCAAGTACCGTCATTTACAAAACTTTTATAAAATATAATACATAAATAACAAGATGAACACTGTGGAAAGTAGCTAGATATAAAAACTAAGCAAATTTTAATAAAACTGTTGTATTATATAAAATAAGTAATGTAACTTTGTCGTGAAGTGGAATATAAAAAATACAGTCAGCTGTTAGAGCAACAACCTCATAACTTAAGGTTAACGTCAACCTTCTAGGTACATATAAACTTCACCTGCGCACTATGGGACGCTTTCTATAAAAGCGTGCCAAAAATGGTCGAAACAAAAGTCGTAATTTCAAAGTTCTGTTGATTGTTCTATATACTAGAATAGACTATCTTATCAATACAACAAGATTTTTATTTTTGATAGCAGTTTAAAGTATCCAAAATGACCTTCAAACAATACACTTCGATATTTCCCTATTTTCCATACTGCATATAGCGATATTTAAGCGTTAGTTTCTTAATAAATTTCTATAGTAACTATATTTATGTTATACATTTTCATAAAGCTCATTGTTTCTTCTTTAAGGAAATATAATTAGTGTATAATAAAAACCTATATTTAAAAAGAGATCTTAAAATTTTTAGAAGTGTTATATTTTAACATTTTCATATTTTCAATTGGAGTTTTCACTGTTGCCGCTGGCTGCCGCTGCCGAGAAAACTATATTTATATATACTACAACTATTCAAGAATTACGGGAAAGAATAAAATTTTGCGCATATTTGCGCCATTTTGATTTAAAGCAAAAAAACCAAAATGTAGTAAAATGTAAAGTTTTGATATTTCATGAATACTGCTTTTATTTTAAATAATTGGCGTCCTATTTAGTTCTTTTTTATTCTATAAGTAGAAAAAAACTATCAGAATGTTTATTTTAACATGAAAAATAATAATATGTCTATTTTTGAAAGAGCATATTTGTTTTGAAATTGACATTTTTTGTGGTCATTCCAACCATGAACATGATAAAATTATCATTTTTTTATGTGAATAAACAATATTATGTGAATACAAAATAAAATATTTAATTAATTTGATGTGGTGTTGCACAAAACACTTTTCAGGACAAGTATAAAAAGACCAATTATAACTAGTTGCTTTCATTAGAGTAACCGGACTTATCCGCATTGTTTCTAATACTGTTAACTTATTAAAAGATATACATATATTTTGTGCAACATGAGTGAATTCGTTTGCAGTAGACGTAACTTATGCACTTTTATAATTGAGGAGAGAAATACTTCTGAAATAGAAAACTTTTAAAAGGAGAACTTCAATTTGTCATCATCAGACGTACAAACTATAATGAACAACATTCAAAAAATTTTTTTATATAATTCTTCAAATTATGTCATCAGGACTTGCCGTAAATGTCGAAAAATTCGATCAATATACACTTAATACAGCGCAATTGTATGTTAACAAATGTAACAAGTATTACATGCCTCCTTCGGTGCACAAAATTCTTATACATGGAGCTCAAATTATACAGTACTATGCAATTTTTCCTATTGGGCAACTTTCTGAAGACGCACAGGAAGCAAGAAATAAGGATTACAAAAGTATCTAATGAACTTTTTGACGAAGCTAAAGAACTTCTGCAAAACACAGAATAAATTGCTTGTTTACGTCACTATTTTTATAAAAATTATTTTTATATTACATATGATACATCAGTTTTTTGTTAGATTCAGTATACTTAAGTTACTTTTAATGATTTAAAAATAATAATAATTTTTAAACATCTTAATAAGCTCTTATTTATGACAATTTCTAACTTTGAATTTTTTTTATTAAATAAGTCATGACTTTTATTAATATCTATTTTATGTCATTGATAGCAAATATATTCAAGTATATATATGCAAAATTTCAACACTTTGCGATGAAAACTGAATGAGTTACGGATTTTTGACACGAAGCGCGTCATTCCGTCCCACTGTGCTGCGTACTAATTATTCCATTCACAAAATGTCAGTGAGTCGAGTCAATGTCCCCATCGATAGAATGTAGATCCATATACTGTAAGGAATAAGACAGAACTGGGTATATTGAATAGTTATAGCACTCCGTTATCCGCTTTCTGGTTGAATTCGAGTCGGCGCGGAGAATGACTGAGTTCAACGCCATGTGTTGTCTTGAAAGAAATGAATATATTACTCTATGAAATTATTATCACTGAGTGGGTATCGAGAAAGAAATTTTTTTACAAATATGACAAAATCGCTTTCCAGCTTCGATATACTCGTAACATACTTCCGAGTGGAATTTAAATCTACGATCATCGTATATTCAGATAAGTATGTCCAAAAAAAGCTATTTAACTTAATTATTAAGTACTGCTAATGCTAAGACTATTTCCGTGTCACGCGATAACGGTTGCTCGCGAAACTCTCATTTTTATAAGTTTTTTTTTTCAAAAGTGATTCTTAATGTTACCTCTATTTCAGGTAGCCATTATTTATAGAAGTTAATTTATGTGTGAAACGTGAGAGTAATTTTTTCTATTCCATTATAATGGAATACGTAGACGTAGATAATTATCTAGACTTCTTAACGTTTTCTTTTTAAATAAAAATATATTTTTTTCAAAGAAAATTTTGTTAATGTGTGTTTACCGTAGATCGTCATTTAAAAGAATAACCTTAGATAGACAAGTGTAGGCTAGCCCTGTAAGTAGACTTGCCTCCACTGTCTAAGCTCTTGTCTCTACCTAACTTAAACTGATAGTTCTAGACAGTTCTAGACAGCTTCCAACCGAACTGTCGTGAACGACGGAATTTTCCTTAAAAATCGTTGAATTGAATGAACATTTCATTTCATGTTTACGGGTTTATAGGTAAAATTACGAAATGTTGACGAAAGGCGCAGTTTCACATCGCTCTGTTATTACAGAACGTTAAGATCAAAGAAACGAAAATATAAGATAAACTATATAAAAATATCTAAAATTAGAATGTGCAGACATGAAACTTGCTAACTAGCACTTAAGATTGCCCTCGCTAGAATAAAAATCGCTCAAAGTCGACAACCTCTCCAGAGAGTAATCATAGAACACTTGAATCTCATCTCATTTAACTTGTCCCCGAAAGAAATATATAATAATGTATATAATATTTTAATAAAGATTATTTATAAATATATTTTTGTTTTTCATACTAAAACACTTTGACACTAAATGAAATTGATTTTATTTTAAGCTGAATATTTTCAATATATTATTTTTTATCTTTGATGTACTTTGATTTAAGGCATAAATAAAATTTTCTTCGAATTGTAATAAAATTTAAACTAGGTTCATTTATTAATAAAGTTTTTTAGGTCTATTTTCGAGCGAAACTTTGTATGTGAAAGTAAAAAGTATTGTACATTTTGGTAATGTCACGAATGCAACCACTTTTGGCGTGTCAACAGTCAAGGGCCTTGAGGGAGGAAACTAGGGCAGATGCGACGTAAATGCGGGTAGATGCAATGATAGAGAAAGTCTATAGCATCTAGTGATTGGGGTCAGCGATAACCTCATTAGGCTAAGCTGTATCAGGATATACCTACACAAGCTATTAATTAAAAGTATATATTTATATGTAGGTAGTAAAATTATATTACATTTTTTATATATTTTAAAGTAAATATATCTATATATATAATAAAACTGTAACGGGGGTAAAATCTGTACATTGAATATAAACTAAAAAAAACACTTCAGGGGCACTTAATACAACTAATAGAAGGTAAAAATATAATTTTTGGAATTCTTGTCTGTCTGTCTGTCTGTTGTGGCGATTTAACGCAAAAACTACTGGACGGATTTAAATGAAACCTATTTTGTTACATAGCTAATAGTCTTCGGCAACATATAGGCTATAATTTATTTTGATAGTCCGAATACCTGATGTGAGACCCTAGCAGCCCGCCTAATCTATAAGAGATATCAATACAACGCTTTAGGAAAAATTATTCAGCGTGATGAGCATTTTCTGTTGACATAATAAAAAATTGGATCCAATGTGGAACCCCAGTCACCCAAATAAACTTTATAACATATAATTCGTCAGTCGTCTTAAAATAAATTATTCTACGTAATAAACATTTGTTTTGATGTTTACGTAATACCATAATTATTACTTAAAATGGTTCAACACCAAATGATATAAATTTATGTAAATATATACAATTTAAATATGAAAAAAAAAACCATAAATTGGTAACATATATGTGTATCACAGAAAAATAATATTACATTCTTATAATTTTGAGGCCCGTTGTGGCGCAGTCACACAAGCACGGCACGACACGACAGGTTCTGGGTTCGATTCCTACTCGAAGAAATGAAATATTTATTATTTTCATTACCTCACTTGGAACGAGGCAAAAGTAATTTTATAATATCAAAAAAATATACGAAATATCTTCTTTTTTATAAAAATAAATCGCTGAATGTGTTGCTAAGCGCAAATCTCGAGAGCAGCTGTACCGATTTCGCTATTTTTTTAATAATATTCCTTAAAGTACGAGGATAGTTCTAACGGAGCGAAAAATTTAAAAATTACCAGAAAAGGTCCAAAAACATGACTTTTCTATATTCCCATACAAAAGATTCGTATTGATATCTACTTAAAAGTCAATTTGGACTTTAATACCCTACTATAAAGTTTAAATGTTAGTAGCTGGATTCCTGGAAGGCAAAACAATTGAGTGACGTTAGTATCGTATAAATATTATAGCCCAAGATCCCAGAGCTGCCAGACCGACGTCATTTTAGCAAAGGTGAAATTTTGAGGACTATTAGTCTTACATGTAGTTAAGACAAGTATGCTTACTCACTAACTTGAAAATGGGATCCTTTCAGATGTGGAGAAAAATAACGGTATATCTCTTTCTGGGAAAATGATAAAGCCATCGGATTGATCTGGTTGCTTAGGGTCTGGGGCTATAGGGGTCTTTAAATAGTCCGTAAATAATAAATTTAAAATTTTAGATTTACTTTAATGTAATTTGCCCCAATTTTAAAGAACCTTTATGACGTCTGGCAGAAGTAAAGGTCCACGTGAAAGAATGTGAAATATACATTTTTTACTTTAAAACATATATAAAAACTCTCTTTCTTACTTAAGGGAGCGTTTTCAATTGACACTTCCAAGTGAAAGACCTGTACGCTCATGTGTAACTCTAAGAAAGCTTGAGTGCCCTATATTTAATACATCTGTCTATGAAAAATCCTTCACAGTTCAAGCAGTGTGCTTATGGAACTCACTACCTATCTCTATATTGTCGGGCAATCCATCTCTAAATACTTTTAAAATCAAATTAAAACAACATTTCTTAATCTCAATTAGAATCTTTAGTAGTCACTTTGTCTTTTTTTTATTAATTTTCTTTTTCTGTTTTAACTCTTTTATGTCATTTATTTATGTAGTTATAGTAATATTGATTAATATTATGTATATTTGTATGTAGGTTTATTATTATTATTAACATTATATTAAAATACCGCACCCGAATCATTTCTTTTAACATCCCCTACATCCAAGGGTTTCTGGTAGAGATCTCTATTAGAGATAAGTTATCCACATTTTTTCTGTTGTCATAAGTTTTCTGTACTTTCTTTCTTGTGTGGTACATAAATAAATGAAAAAAAAAGAGACTTTCTACTTTAACGCAACTGGAAGTGTGCTTTAAGTTGGCACTATCTCTGAAGGTTTTTTAAGTTAGAGAGTATGTATACAGTCTTAAGTACATATTAGACTATCAATCCTCAAAATTTCAGCTTTGCTAAAATCATGTAGGTCTGGGGGCCCTGGGATCTCAGTCTATTAATGTCAATATTTGTCAATATTTCTATGGCGAAATGTCACTTAAAATGTAAACGTCTCTTTGTGCATCTATATTATTAAATCTAAAAGCCACAAATTTCTATAATATTAATAAAGTGTTGTGTATTTGTGACTTACTAAATATGCCTTCTATAAGGCGGTGGATAGCAGAAGTGGTGGCAGAAGAATCTAATCGTACTCCCAGAACGTGAAGATTGCAATGAACGTGAGCACGACAGTTGACTGATAAAGGTGCAAATTTGAATCGAGCTGCTTTTTGTTACGATATATCAATTGATGCCAGCAGTGCCTACAGCTGTGTTGCTATTGGATCTATAAACTCAGCTTGCCAATATTTTAAGGTTATTGTAAAAACTCAGTTTGCACATCAATTTGGTAGCGCAATGATTTAAGATAGATAGATAGATATTATAAGGAGGAGGATTGCCAGTGGTTCCACGTTCAATGCAAGCTGATGAACTGAATTCATGTTTAAAGTCCTCGAAATAGTGGAAACATGTCAAGGTATTACATTTAAGCAAGAATATGCGTGTCATGTTGCAAAATGATCAATCTGGAGACATATTCTCTAAACAACTCATTAATATTGGTAATAGCAAATTTCCTATATATGCGCTGACTGGCTGCATCACCTTTCCTGATCGTTTTTGTCAGTTAACGTAATCAAAAGATGAACTTATTCATAAAGTGCTTCCAAATGTTGCTGAAAAATATTTATTCCATGATTGGTTGAGCGAAAGAGCTTTACTGGCTGCCAAACACACTGATGTAAATAATTAATTACAATTTCCAAGATGGAATTCCTGGCGTAATGAAAACATATTATCATCAGTTGATACGGCAACTAATGAAGATGATGTCGTGAACTATCCACTGGAATTTTTAAACTCACTTGATTTGCCAGGATTGCCGCCTCACAGACTTCAATTAAAGCTTGGATGTGTAGTTAGAATATTGCGAAATATCAACCAACCAACAAAAAAATATAATGAATAACATAATAGAAACAATCATATTGAAAGGAAAGTATTAAGGAGAAGATTTTTTATCACCCCGCATCCCAATGATTTCAACTGACATACCATTCGAGCGTAAAAGACTACAGTTGCTACGGCTACGGCTTGCTTTCGCAATGACTATAAACAAATCCTAGAGGCAGTCATTAAGTGTTTGTGGTATTAATATAGAAAACTCATGTTTTCGCATGGTCTGTTGTATGTTGCCTGTTCCCGTGTTGGAAAACCATCTCCTCTGTTTGTTTACGCCCCAGAAAACCAAGCAAAAAATAACGTGTACCATAAAGTACTACAATGAAAATGAAACTGAATTTAGAATAAGTAAAAATAAAATAAAATATAATAAGTAGGCATCATAATAAGATATCGGAAATTGTTATTTTTATTATCATTTTTAATGAATATTATAAGAATTAAAAATGATTTAAGTTTTTATTTTTTTTATCTTACTAGCTGACCCGGTGTCGCGAATGGCAGAATACATATTAAAAAAAAATCGACTGTTAGGCGATACGAAGTTCGCGGGTCTGCTAGTAATAAATAAGAATATAGTTCATTACTCAAGAAAGGATTTGAACTTAAGTACCACTGATTTGTTTAATCCGTCATTACGTTGATTGATAACACTTAATATATTATTAACGCTATTGAGACAATTACTTCAAAAATTCTCTTGAGTTACTCATCCGAAGAAAAGAAGCGAAGAATGTGAAAAAAAATATAGAGTATTGTTTGTGAAACTGTTTCTTCTTAACACGTATCGTAATATGTATGTAACAGTAAAAAAATAAGACATTAAATACTAGGAGTATTTAATGTCTTATTTTTTTTCTGTCAATTTAATTATTTTAATAATAGCAACCCCAATTACAGATTCAAATAATAAAAAAAGCAATCTCTACAGTTGATTTTTACGTTTAACACCTACTTACAAACTATGTGTAGGCGTTGATGAGTATTTCCGTTATACATATGATATTTCTGCAAAGTCGTTAAATGGGATGGATATTTTTCGTAGAATGTTACTCATAGCCACAATTCATTGAACGGATAGACATAGACAAAGGATTATAATGATTGGATGCATCGATGTTCTTTCTTTTTTTTTACTTAATTTAAAATACTGCATGTTAAATGACTAGCAACAACATGATCTTATCGACATTTTTAACCGACTTGAAAAGGAGGAGGTTATCAATTCAACTGGTTTTTTTTGTTACAACAGTTTAATTATTTTTTTTAAATTCTTTATTGAAATTGTAACTTTATATGAAAAAATGATATACTTATAATAGCATTCTGATATTTTATAACTTAACATTACTTTCGTTATTGGCAAACACGTCATACCCGCTTTAATATATATAAGTTGATTGCTCTATGCAGATAAGTATCTCTTATCTAATCGTCGTCGGTCAGATGCCATCATACATTGCGTACTATTATTAAAATATCCGTCAACATTGGTGTCATAATATATTATGCTTTATTGGCTTTTCTGCCTTCGTGGAGCAGTGGCATGGTAGGATCGTGCGGTTGTGACTTCGATTCCCACTTGTGGCAATGAATTACTTAATCCTTTTTTTCCCTGTTCTGGTAACAGGCTTAACCGTGGCGTTGAGTTACATAATGTTTGAATTTGGGGGAACGTGGGAAACGGAGTGTCTTATTACAAGGTACCGTCTACCTATCCTGCTATATGCGGGATACACTCTGAAGCTTAAAAATTAAAAGGATATTAGGTACTTGAGCTAGTAGCTTTTACACAGAAAATGCTTAATAAAATCTATGTCATAAGTTAAGATAAGGGTAAAAATAAACTCAACTACATAACAGATATTTAAAGGAAAATAAACAAAAAAAACAGTAAGTTAATGTATTCGTAATTACAACATTTATTCCAGAGTCCAAGTTAATCTTTTTTTTTCCAAAGGAACTGACCTCAATTGTATTTTAATGTGAATGTTTCCTTGATTAAATGGTTTTGTAAGATGATTGCACAAATAATATTATTAAGTTACAAACGCAAACCAAAACAAGTGATAAATTTATGCTGCTTCAACTGTCTCGTTTATCAATCTTCACCAAGTGTTCTGATTGTATGAAACAGGAGAGAATAATGTACGTTGAAACCACCAGGGAATCTCCATCCGTAAAATTGTGGATAATGATCGAGGAGGAATATTGCACTGGCCTTCATTATCTTCGAGGAATTCGCCTCTTTGTGTAGCTCGTTGGCGTTCGTTTCATCTTTCTTGTTTCAGCAGCGTTATTTATAGGGCGAATGACGCAAACTGCACGTTTGAAGGCACGCCTCACAATCTTCTAATGCAACTATAGAACAGAAACTGTTCGATAAACAATCAACAAGAACATTTATCTATTACAACTTATAGAGAGATATATGATTCTTGTCGAGTCCAAATATTAAAAACCTACCACGTAATTTGCACAGTAGCTTATAGCACTAGCCTTTGTCTTCTAACATAAAGGGATTAGTCATACAATTCTCAAAAGCTATCGCTGACGCATTAGTGAAGGTGGACGTTTGACACACTTAGATACCTTAGGTCTTAACTGTATTAAACTTTGATCGGCATAGAAAATGTAAATAAACAGTTACTCTATTTCCAAAGATGCTTATAATGCTATAAGCCATAATTCCTTATTTTTCTTAAATACCTTAATAAATAAATAATTAAATGTATTCAGTAGTTAATTATGCTTTATCAGGAGAAGAAATTGTAGGTATAAATATATGTATTGTTTGTATAAATTGGGTCACAGGCAACCAGAGTAGGTCGACGATCCTTTAGCAACGTTGACTCCACGAAGCTTAATAAGGCAAGATTTATAGGCTATTATCAATTACTAAGATTGCGGGATCCCTATAGTATATAGGTGGGTACGTTGAACATTGTACAATCATTTCTGGTTGCACCAGTTAATGTTGCAGTAAACCAGAAATAGCTCACATTCGGCAGTTGCTGCGCCCAATGCGGGTCACGAGAACTTTACGCTTTCCGTCTGTTTTTGTTTATTTTAAAATATTTAGTGCCTAACCTAAATCTTTGCTTAATAATAAACAATTGTTGATATTTATATTTTAATAAATATTAGGCACCTGATGTCTTTTTTCTTTAGTATATGCCTCTAATAATGATAAAGTTTGAGAAATCGATGTCAGGTTGATGATACTCAGATATCTCGGCTTAATAGATTTTAGGTGAAAGCTAATAAGTTAGATGCGAGATGCGGGCGCCGCCGACCTAGGCGGGAGGTCAACCCGTGTCATGTTCCAGTAAACTAGGTCACAGGTCATATCCAGGGTCGCTAACCAAAATAAACTGCTGCGAATATAAACAGCGTGGAATAAAAAGCGATGTAGGTCCAACAAAAGTTGGTATCTAGCAGACATATTTTGTGAATGTATTGAGTTGAAACTGCTAAATGAAAACGATTTAAAAGTGCTTTTTTCCTATTTTTGGCTTTACTCGTATATATGTAGGAATGATGAGTTGGATATATTTAGGTCGCACATTTTATTACTGAGTATTTTTTTTAATTAAATAAACTTTTTTGTTTATTTTGTTATTTGTTACTATGATGATATTTTAAACACCTTTTATGGAAGGAACTTAATATATTTTAAACATTCATAAAAACCAATTCGTTTATAGGCACACCAATCTATATCGTCTATTTAGTCAGAATTCTCTGCACCCGTAAGTCTTCAGGACTTTTTTCCATAAAATAAAAAAAGAAACTGCATACACATGGAGTGAGAACATTATACTCTTCACGATGAGCATAAAATAGGTCGATGTTTTCTCATTTTCTATAAGACCTACTTCTGACAATGGATATGGAAGTTCACGGAAGGATTCCATAATATTCACATGCGCTTATGAAGGTTATTTTAGCCTTTTGTTTTTGTTGAATTTCTTTTTAATAAAAAATACGTTGTTATAGTATATATCTATTATCTTTTTAGCTATATGTATAAAATCGAAAGGTCACTCTCACTCATCACGAAGTCTCACAAACTATAAGTGTTAGGAATCTCAAATTTTGCATAGGAGTTACTTATAGGACGTAGGTCCTCGCTAAGACGGGAATTTGCAATATTCGACTTCTAAGGGGTTGTTTTTGGGGTTGAAAGTTTGTATGAAACTTCGTTACTACAAATGCTAGGAGTCTCAAATTTTGCATGGACGTCATTTATAGGACGTAGGTACTCATGGAGACAGAAATTAATAATAACGTAGTTCACGCAGGCGAAGCCGCGGGCGGGCCGCTAGTCTTTCATATTTTCCTATGTGGACACACAGAATTGAGTGTTAAGTCTCTCTTTTTCTTCACTTTCTACTTATTTAAAAAATATTACCGAACGATCAGTTATAATTTATTATGGATGATGAGGAAATTTGATTACTAAATTTTTATTAACCGACAGAGGAAGGACAAATTAATATATGGACGCTAAAAATAAATGTTCAAACGAGCAATCTTATACCAACGAGACATTGGCCCTTGTCCTAAATTAAGATATCATTATTTTTGTTATTAATGGATTCGTATTTCACTGTCACTTAAAGCTGTTTTCGCCAAAAGTTATTAAGCACAATATTGAATACACTTAAATAATAATAAAATATTTCTTTAGAGCAATAAAGTCGTAAAATCTATATTCTTAATTTATTTAATAATATGATGTATTCTTAAATAACAAGGCCAGTCGTAACGCAGGGGCACAAACGTGGAATGAAAACGCGACAGGTTGTGGGTTCGATTTCCATTCGAGGAAATTGAATATTTGACGTTGAGTTCCACCACTCGGTGGGGAGCGGAGTGTCTTAACTCTAGGCTGCCTTTGCCTATCCTGCTACATGCGGAATACAGCCTGAAGCTGAAAAAAATATACTTCAAATTGTTTATTTGCATTATATTACTTAAATATTTACTTAATATTAAACAAGAAAAAAATATAACACTTAAAGATCAAATCGAATAAATTAAACACGTAGGGGATTTTGGACGGAATGAAATCCAAAAGCTACGAGGAAAGAGATAAACGTTTTTGATATTTCATTTTGTAGCTTTCCACTTATTTGTAAAGCGATCCGCTTTCAGTCTGTACTATTCAGGGGATGTACCTAGCTATTTATATACAGGCTGTTCACTTTTATTTCACTATATTGAAAATAAGACTGAAAAGCAACGGCGCGAATCCTATAGAGGAGTGTTTACGTTTTATAGATAAATTAAAAAAGTATTTAATGATTTACAATATACAAAAATATCTTTTTTTGCTTTTATAATTAATTGCTAATGCATATGAATAAGTGATAAGGTAAATTAAACTTCTATTTTTATAAAATCAGTTTCCAAAAGTCCATTTTGATTATGTTCTTTTATTTAAACATTCCTCGAATTTACCTTTTAAAATGTTATAAAAATATTAATTAATATACTTCTATAGGTATTTTATAGTTGAATTTAATTATAATTTAAATTAATTTATGCACTCTTGCTCATCGTCCGTGTTTAGTTCTATATGTATTTATATATATGATATATGTAGGGCATGAGGTCACTGTCTGTAACGTGTTATATTTTAATGCATGAATTTACATTTGAAGCATCTATAGAATATTAAAATACTTTTTTTCTATAATGTTTTGTATCTAATTTAGACAGTAAGCCGAGTTTATATTTTGACTCAGAAATGTCAAAATAACAAACGTAGGTAAACAAAAATTCACCTATTGAAAGAAAATCCAACATTGAAAGTAGGTTATTTATCGTACTGAAATTGTTAATAATAGTTAAGTAGGTACTTATATAAAAAATAATGTTAATGTTTTTAAATCATCGATTTTTAATTCTCTTTTTTAAATTTTTTAAGGTAATACTTTTCATTTATAATACTTTTATTTATGAGAACCGAAAACATTGTTTTAGAATATATATTTTTTTAATTGGCTACCGACTACTTGTATTCTGTGACATCATCCTGAAACATTTTTATAATAACAACCATATATATTTTACAAAATAACAACAGCATGTTAAAATTGCTTACTCTAACCAACAAGTGTACTCCAGTGTTCAACATTGTATGTTAAAACAATGAAAGCAGGTATATTATCATATTACAGTCTACCAGACTGTACTAGACTAGTCTAGACCAGAACAAAGCACGTATGTGAATAAATCCTCTCAAATAATAATTGCCATAGCAGACGCTTCCCTCTAAATTCCGAAGGGGTGACCCCACACGAACTTCCCTGTGAAACCTTGTAGGTACACTTGTTGAGCTCCTTTGTTGTCTCGTGCACTGATTTTACAATAAATGTTTATTTTATTTGCTTAATTGTATTAGATGGTGTTTACTATTAAAATGAAACAAAATTATAATTATGTAATATAATTATTAATCATTATTATATATTTAGTGTATGGATGGGTAGGTTTTAATTAATTATATAATAATAATAATAATAAATCTTTATTTCCAACAAAAGAAAGTAACAACATAAACAACAAAGCGTTACATGAGAGAGGCTTGTACAAGTTACACAGTATAAAATGGTTCCCTACCCCCTAAGCTAGGAACAAACCTGTATTTTAGGGGGAAGTGAGTCTGGTGTTAAGTTTAAGAGAGATATTATACAAACCGAAAATTTATAATTTTGTTGAGTTGAAATTGTTTTAAATTGTGTTTAGTTCACATGTAGTTTTGTTAACTATTCTTTAACAGAAGATAGAAAGATTATTCCAAAAATTTGTTCTTTACTAAAAATATAAAAAGTTTTATAAAATTTCATTTTATAACAGTAAAAGAAATTAAATATTGAATTGAGCGTATAGTAAATATAAAACGAACAATAGGAAAAATATATAAGAAACCTAACATAGCATTCAAAACTAATTGCTGCAATCTCAGACGGTTCACCTAAAGTTTCTCAGCCAGGGGTGAACCTCCACGGACTTCCCTGGTTAAGATTATATACATGCTCGTATAATACAATGCGCTTTTAGAGTCCTTTGTTGTCTGGAACTTAATTCCAATTCTATATACTATACTAAATCCAATTAGATGATATATGCAAGTTTTTTTCAACTATAGAAATATGTACTATCCATGGCATAAAAAATAATAATTATGACTATCAGTAATATTAACAGATGGTGGGTTCGATTTTCACTCGGGGAAATGAATTATTAAATATTTTTGTTGCCTCGTTCTGGTGATAAGACACTCAGCACGCAATATGTCGAAAATCGGCGAAAAGTAGGAAACGGAGTGTCTTAACACTAGGATATCTCTGCCTAACCCATTATATATGGGATACATCTTCTCAATCGAAAATAAAAGTTATTTAGAACAAAAATATTTGAAAATAGAGATTTTAGAATGAAGCAAAAAACCACTTCAGTTTACAATTAAAATAAATTTTCGTGTATCTCTTTTAGTAATTGATTATTATGAAATTAATATTTATATTATTTTCAATATAAATATTTACCTAACAAATAAAATCCCGTATTTTAATGTAAAGGATAACGAACCACGACATTGAAATCGATACATCAGACGGTTTACTTTAAAAGCAACGAGCGGGAAGCTTAATCCAATGTTGTGTATTCCAGCGTTTGCTCTTTGTTGTCTGGAACATTTCGCCAATATGCAATTCGTCGAATATTTTACGTGGGAGTTTTTAAAACTTGTTTTTTTTTTATTTTATCTTTTAATATTTTTTTATTTTCATTTTTTTTAATTTTATCTACAATAGATCATCAAATATCTCCTATTTTGAGATCAGTATTCTTAATAATTGTCCTAATATGAACAATGTTAAACTCAAATAAAAAATTCTTAATTTTTATTTAAGCGGGTTAACACTAGGTTCCCTCTGCCTATCCTGCTGTGTGCAGGATACAGAGTGAAGCTGATTTTATCTTAATTTTTATATTTGTAGATACTATTTATTATATGTATTATATTTAGACAAAACTTCAGTACAAGTTCACCTAAATACTGTTGAATACATCTATCACGTTAATATTGTATGTAATAGTAGGATAATTGAAACGAGCGTGGGCAGCTATTGCAGCTGCTCACTGTACACCAGACCACACAGGATGTGTTGTGATGATGAATATCATTTTCTTTTTTTTTTCTTTTTTCAAGTCCTAGTGTGTGCTGTTCGTGATAAGATTATATTGAGACACTCCGTTCTACTTTTTATATTTTATTTCATTTTTATATTTATCAGTCGAGGGTGCGATTGGAACCTCGACGGTTTTGTGTTTGATTCCCATTCGGTTCCCTCTGCCTACTCTGTTAAAAAAACCTTAACAAGCCCAATGCAGAAAACGGCCACTCCGTTATTCTCTCTTAACAATAGGTTCTCTCCTTTTTCCTACTACTGTCATATGTGACATAGTTATAAAGAGTCGTGCTAAAAAAGAAGAATATATTGTGTTATTCTGTCAACTTATAAAATTGTTCTTATTAAGCCTATATTGCTGCAACGCCTGATAGTCAAATTAACCTGACATGTTGCTTAGCCACGATAAACAACCGAATAGTAAATACAAACATTCATCCCGTGCGGGATTTATACAGCATTTGATTTATTACTTATTTTATATGGACTAATATCAGTCAGGCATTAATTTAAGTTTTAATACTTTTTTTCTCAATTTTATTTATTTACATTTATATTTTCATTTCTTCGCTCTGGTGTTGAGGCAAAGAGCGGCGTTGAGTTCCTCCACTCAAAGTAGGGAACGGAGTGTCTTAACACTAGGTTCCCTCTGCCTACCCTACTGTGTGTGGGATAAAGCGTGAAGCTGATTTTTTTTTTTTTTTATTTTTTCATTATAGCTTAAAAATATTAAAGGATTTTCTGACGTAGAACTGTGCACGTCACTCCAGTACTCATTTTCCGTCAGTTAAATCGGCTGTCTAGCCGTCATACTCATGATTTATGTAAATGCGGGCTCATAGATGTAGCACGCGATTGTTTTTTTTATTGATGTGATGGCAGGTTTTTCGATGACGAATGAATATTCGAATATCTACAATAGGGTTAATTTAATTAATTAGATCATTTTGGAGGAATTATATATTAATTATTTGTTAAATATCTCTGCAACAGAGAGGTTGTGGTTTCGATTCCCACTCGAGGAAATGAAATATTTTCATTTCTTCGCGTTACTGGCGTTGAGTTACGTCAACACGCATGTATATTGTACAAATCTTCTTAGATTTCAATGAATTCTTTTACTATTATTTCCTCGTATATAAATAACTACAGCTTGGTAAAGCCACAATCATGTATAAATTATGTGATCTATATAAATCGACATTTTCCTTATAAAATGTGATTTATAAGAAGCTTAAAATCTAATACCGGATATAAAATAAGTTGTGAGAAATGTCTATAAAAGCCGATTTCCACTAGCTTATATAAATAAGTATAAAAATTAATGCTTTATTAGTCTTGCCAAGGGTATTATGACATCGACGCCCAATGTCTTTACACGTCTCTTGCTGTTTTTGTCAACACCACTTTAAATGAAAGCACAGTTTTAACTACTCTATTATGTAAAAAATACACTACAATAAACGTAAACAATTAAGTGACTTATCACTAGGTCCTTTCTGATTAACAAAAAAATATCGAAATAGTTAAAACGAAAAAAAAAACCTAAACATTATGGTTAATTCAGAAACAAAACGTCATACCTACGTAGAAATGCACTACAAATTCCAAAATGATGCCAAATTCTGAACTAATGTGTTCACATTCCATGATACGAATATAGTATATAGATTGTTAGTGAGATAGTTTTATTCAAGATTTGAATGTCTTAAAAATGCCTTAAAAATTAGGAAGAACCATAAATTTCTAACAGTTTCGGTCCTAAACTACGACTAAACGATCTTTATTTTTCGCAGTAGGTACACATATTTTACATAAATTTTCTCAGGATAAACAAAATATACTAAGATGGTTTCCATATAAATATACATCTATCTTTAGTAAGTCTAAAGTACTTGGTAAACAAGCTTTATTTCTATTCAGGCAAGCGTAAGAGGAATTAGTAAAGATCTTGTATATGTAAGATATGCTAATTCTAATACGAAACTGATAATGCTAAACGAAGTTGGTATTCATGGATATTTGTTTTTAATAAAACCTAATCAAAATTACTTACCTAAAAAAAATAACTAAAAGTTTTTAATCTGGGTTAATTCGTAATCTTATCATTGTGTAAAAACAATGACTACGATTTAATCGTATATTTACAAAAAAATCTAATCAAACAAATCAGCTTCACGCTATATCTCGCATACAGCAGGGTAGGCAGAGGGAACCTAGAGTTAATACACTCTGTTCCTCACTTTCCGCTGAATTTCGGAGGCTTTGCCCGTAGAGTGGCGGAAGTGCGGAATTTACCTCCACACCAGAGTAAAGACATGAAAATATACATTTAAATAAATATTTCATTTTCTGGAGTGGGGATCAAACCCACAACCAGTCGCGTTTACAGTCACACACTTACCTTTACGCCACGACTGGGCTCATATATTTACATTTTTGGTAATACATAAATTTTATATATTACATTTGAGCAAATTCGATAAATGCAAACAAGCTAGGAGCCAGCAGCTAGTGTTTTCATAAATAGAAAATAACAAGATAATTTCTATATAAACACACATCTATCTTTAGTAAGTCTGAAGTACTTGGCAAACAAGCTCTATTTCTATTCAGGCAAGCGTAAGAGGAATTAGTACGGATCCGGTATATGTTAGATATGCTAATTCGCGCGAGGAAAATACGATGCATAGCAAAATGGCTTAGATTGAATGCAGACGAGATTGAATTATCTCGAGTGTTCTATGGCCGTTCACTTCACTTTCATAGAGATAGGGAAAATTATAGAGAAGTGCTTATTACTTTCTTACCTTCTTCATAGAAATCTCTATTATTTATTTTTTTTAAGTTTTATGTTTCTGCAGATTTTTTACTTTCACGATGTATGTATAGAGTAAGCAAGGAGGACGTTTTGGCAAGACACTCCATTCTCCTTCGCTTTCCGCACCAATTCATAACATTTCATGTGTCATTTCACTCGTTTCTTATTCTTGTTTATTTATAAAAATAAGTATATTATTATTTTAGTCCTGCACGTTGATTGATTTGCGTGTTAGAATACATTTGCATACACATTGCATACACTATGTAACCTAACAGTTGTTATGTTAATTATAGTTTATTAAATGAAACATTTTCTGTTGTTACTATTTTATTTTTTTGGACTTTTTTGTCAGTTTTTCTATTTGTCCATTTATTGTTAGTCCTACACAGTGAAACGAGCTTATATAAAAATTTTATTAAAAAAAAAGGAAAAATAACAAATGAATGTTTTAAAGAAAAAATACACTTCAGTTTTATCTTAATCTTTCCACTTCGGTCAAGAGGAGCATCTCTCCTTTAAGAGAAATTTAAAAAAGATGAAGAATGCTATTAACTAATAATTGTTAATAGCACTTTAATGCCGCTATTAAGGTGCAGTTGATATGGGCCTGACTAAAAGCATTCCCCTATTGATCTAGACCAGAAAAGAATTCATAACTTTGAATTATATTTATAATGTAGGTTTTTTAGACGTGATAAAATAGACTTCTTAAAAAATAATTTAAAAAAACCTAAAATATTTCCTAAATGGTCGACCACAGTCCACAGGGCCACGGCTAACTTTAGTAAAATATTTTTTACTTCGCCATCTGTGCCTTTCTAAGACACATTAACTTGCTTAACTTCGTATCTATCTATCAGCCTTGTAAGGTCCACTGCTGGACATAGGCCTCTCCCAATGCTCGCCACTCCGTCCGTTCCTGCGCCCTTTGAATCCAGCGGGTTCCCGCTGTCTCCTTGAGGTTCTTTAACTTCATACGTTCATATGTTTTAACTATATCTTCTATACATATTTGTAATATATTCATATTTCGCATGTCTAACTCCTATTTACATTATTGGCTTGACATGCTAGTCTAATTGCAGGTGTATCGATTGCGTTCGGTAACGTGCTGCTCCATGTTAGACCTTGGTATGTTCAGACATTTTTTCATGGCATTGTTAATGTTAACTATTTGAATTGGCTATAAACAGTTTTTCTACTAGCTACTACTATTGTTTTTTGGTTCCTTAGGTCAACGTAAATGGTTCAAAAAATTGAATTATTTTAATTACTTTTAGATTAATCCAACAAAATACTTCTTTTAGATTACATAAACAGTTATAGATAATACAATAAAATATTACAAAATTGTAATGGCTTTTCATATCTTGACTTATTTTCTAACTTTTAACAAATTTTAATTGATAATTTACTTATATTTTACATGTTATTAAAAAGATCAAATTCTACATATCAATTTCAATGATATTGTCAAATCTGCGTGCTCAAGTATAGAATTACGCCCATGTGACATATTATAGTAGGCGCATTTATTTCGCATTAAGTTATTCTATATCGGTGTCAGGGTGTGCAGATGGCGAGACTGAAGTAAAACCTTCAAGGCTTTCAGTGACAACTTTAATTTTCTTCAACTCTATTCACGTGCAAGTACAAATAGCGATAATGATGGTCATTTTCCTAGTTTTCTTTTTACTTCGACTATTGTTTTTTACATAGAATTGTTTGCTTTAAAAGCTTGATCACGACTGTGTGGTTGTGCAATGTTATGTTTCTTTTAGATGTCGGTTGTAAATTTTCATATACTACTAGAATAATGTTTTATACATAAATAGCGAACTGTACGAAAATATGAAGTATAAAATTTTACATTTTATTTTATTTTTAATTATGTTATTTAATAGTTAATTAATATAAAAATATTTATTACCCCCGAGTAAAGCTCTATTCTGTTAGAACTCCTTATTAGACGAAATCTTTACATTTACGCCCTTACAATAAATTGAAATAATCTCGTTATATTCTTCTGCTAATTCTCAGAAGACATTCTCAAGTGAATTTTAAAATGCTAGTAGCTAAAGTTTTTATTTCTACCTATATCTTTGTACAAACTAACTTAGTTCCATTACTTAACAGAGAAAAGTACTTAGTTTATTAAGTTCAAAATTTTAAGATTTTTAGATTTGATTTTGTTGCAATAAAAAAAAATATATAAAGTTAATTAAAATACAGCAAAACTAAACAAATATAAATATTCATTTGTTATCGTGTATAAATACGTATGTTTTTTTTGTATGATTACCATAATTAAACAATAAGGTGCTATTACCACTATTATTTGTTTTAATTACCTAAAAGATTCATATCTTTATCAACAGTTCATATAAGTTATTACTTATAACCTAAGCATTTAATAGTTCTTTGCTATGATAAAATGGGTCCAGACGATCAGGGCAACGAACAGACGACGCGTCGTCTACGTCGGGTATGTAGTTAAAATATTATTACTAGGGAATAAAACACACTACTAAATATCAATATAAAATTTCAATTTTGTACATTTTTGAACTTGTTCTTAAACATGTTATATTACACTTATTAGATAACATAAATATAATACTAGATAATATCCTATGGATTCCATATCTTTTTTACTAACGAACTTATTATTTTAATAGATTTTTGATTTGCTTCATTGCATCCCGCAAAAAGCAGGGTAGACAGAGGTAACCTAGCCTAGCGTTAAGACATTCCGTTCTCATTAAGAGACTTGCATGTTGAGTGGCGGAACTCAACGCCGCGTTTTGCCTCGACACCAGAGCGAGGAAGTGAAAATATAATTTTTGATAAATATTATATTTCCTCGAGTGGAAATCGAAACCACAACCGAGACAGTTTACAATCACACGCTCGTGCCCCTGGGACACGACTGGTCTCATTATTGTTTTTTAAAATGCCTAAAAAACAAATAAGCGCATTTATTAATTTTATTTTATTCAACAGATGGGACTAAAATAATAATCTAAAAATACATTAATTTTAGTAAAAACTAGCGAACCGCCCGCGGCTTTGCCGGCGTGAACTACATTATTATTAATTTCTGTCTCCATGAGTACCTACATCCTATAAGTGGCGTCCATGCAATATTTGAGACTCCTAGCATTTGTAGTAACGAAGTTTCATACAAACTTTCGACCCCAAAAACAACCCCTTAGAAAACGAATATTGCAAATTCCCGTCTTAGCGAGCACCTACGTCCTATATGTAACTCCTATGCAAAATTTGAGATTCCTAGCACTTGTAGTTTCTGAGATTTCGTGATGAGTGAGTGACCTTTCGATTTTATATATATAGATTATATTATTATATAGATGACAAGGTTGTGTATTATTCGTTGTTTAGTATATATGACTTCTAGTCTAATATTTAGTAAATCGTAATACTTCATTGGATTTCCTTCGGTCATCGCCTGGACGGGGTACGTTGACTTCGCTTTGTCTTGCAGTAGATACATTGCAATCTGCAACACCCACACTCGAACATCGGATGCGGCAATTGTATTGACATTCGATCATATCAATTAATTATAAAATGCTACTCAGGCTCAATTATATTCTCCATTATGAAGCATATTTTTTTCTGTTCATTTTATTATTTACATTATGAATATACGCAAAGATATACGTCTAGTTTTTATTTCATGAAATAGTTTAACCATTTCGCTTAAACTAACGTAAAATAAAATATTTATACAATCAAAATTTGTTGGCTGGTAAAATAATTCACTGTCTCCAGTTTCCGAAGACAATGTCCTTAATCAAAACGAAACTCCTTTATATATACATAAACGTTAGAGGAAACTTTCTCGTCTACAAGTGAACTATAAATTACCAGAGGGGGAAAAATAAAAGAATATTACAATTTTTATATGTCTGCTTCGGTATACGAGCGTAGTGTGTCGCTTATTTACGTGAATTTGTCACACAAATATGATCCTAAAGTGAAGGACAAAGGAGTAGGTATTACATAGGGATGTAACGTAGCTGTGTTGTGTTGAATCGATGCACAAATTCTTCTTCGGTGCACATTGCACTGTCAGTTGAGCAGACGCCCGGCAGTGTCGCGGTCGCGGCGCGCCACGCGCTCTTTCACATCGCCCCACGAGTTTGCGACTCCTCCAAAAGTTTACGTTTTGTGTTTTATTGTTCCTTGTTTATTTATTGCATTGGATAGAACCGCCTCCGTGTAAAGAAGGTTTGTATTTGTACTACAAGTTTATTTGTTTGGTAAAGCAAAGAAATGGAATCGACTTGGGGAAATGTTTTATTTTGATGATTGTTTGTTTTTGTAAAAGTAAATTAAAATCAGCTTCACGCTGTATCCCGCACACAGCAGGGTAAGTAAAGGGAACCTAGTGTTAAGACACTCCGTTCCCCACTTTTTACCGAATTCAGGAGGCATTGCGTGTTGAGTGGCAGAACTCAACGCCGCGCTTTTCCTCGATACCAGAGCCAAGAAAATAAGGAAATAAAAACGTAAATAAATATTTCGCTTCCTCGAGTGGGGATCGAATCCACAACCGCCGCGTTACATTCACATCATTGTGCCACTGCGCCACGACGGTTTGTTTTTATACGGGCTGATTTTGATATAGTTTCAGTTAAACAATAAACAAATTCATTTGATAAGTAACTTCTATAGAATATTATAACTTGAGATGACTAAATTACAAAATGATTCTATAATCGAAAACGAAGCTGAATTTAAGCAGAATACGAAGGTAGGAAATTTAATATAAGCTCGCCCCCAAGAGTATTTTAACTTAATAGTAATATACGTAACGTGGTAAATTCGTGCTCTGTTTTGTAATGCAAAGGGAATTCTTGTTTATTGTTTGTTGAATACCTTTTGGAATATATCCTTAACCTTTCAGTGTCTAGGGTCAACATAACCTATTGCTTGCTACCAACATTAAATTTAGAAACTTTTGGTATTAATGAATTATATTATAATAGATTCTGTTATATATTGCTATTAATATGTTTTTTAATTATCTTGTTCGTATAATATTCCATTGGTGAAGTGATTTGTGCTTAACTGACACAATAGGAAAGACGCCATAATCAAATTAATAAACACATTTTAACTACAACAATATAAAAGACAATTTAAAAAAATGTGCTTTTTTATCGACTCAGAATATAAGGTTTATTATTTAAAAAAAATCACTTCACGCTGTATCCCGCACACAGCAGGCTAGCTACTACGTTGTCTCTAATTTAATATTGTATAAGACAACCAGTACAAAATATTTAAAAGTATATTTTAGCGAAGGAATGATATAAATGAATAGAGTAGAATAGAATAATATTCTTTATTATAAACGGTAAAAAAAATATTAAGCAAACAAAGATTGATCTTTGTTAACTTAATTACATTTTCCGATATTTCAAACAAATGTACGAGTATTTGTGGTTATTTAACGAAAAGTATTGTTCTATTTTCGTATTGTCCAAAGTTTTCCATTAATTCTATACAAAATTATTCCATGGCTTCTGGAAACCTTTCCATTTATAATTTCATAAATGAATTAATACCAATTTCATTTCACATAACGTTCATTAAACCACTACGCGAGCTGTTGACATCAGTTCGATCGGATTGACATGTGACGTCAACATTATCGATTTACCAATGAAAATAACGCTCCTTGTTAAACACAATTGTACTGATGGGTTTAATTATTTAGATATTTAATATATTTGGTAAAGTATTTAATAGAAATGTAAATATAAAAATGTGCGGCGTTTAGCACCGCCACTCAACGCGCAATGTTTCGAATTCGGGCGGAAAATGTAGAACATAATATATTTTCATGTCATACAAAAAAGTAATATCAAAATTAATTATCTATGCACGTTAATTAATAGTGGCGCCAATTCAATCTTTCTTGTTGCTTTTTTTAAGTTGTTTGCATCTCAATATTAGACTAGTTATTGCTTTACATATCGGTATTTTTATTTTTTGTTTGATTTTTTGGTATTTTTTGAGATATTAAATTCTAGGTATTAACAAGTAATTGGAAACGACATAGCGGCTTTTTTAATTAAACTCTTAAACCGGATTAACCGCGTACCTATATTTAAAATTATAAATTTTTGGAAACACGACGTTTCGAATACTTTGCAGTAGTCCATGGTCACGGTTGAAGACTGAGGTGGCGTTCATCTGTCTGTGTCTGACCTGAACTAGAACAACTCAGTTAAAGAAGTTCATTTAAAATATATAAAAATTACAAAATTAACAAAGACCTACATACAGTGGCTATTCTTATGTAACAGCATTTAAGTTTTACGTAGGTAGGTACTACTAAGTAAACGTTTTGTAGTGCATCGGATGCAATTTTTATTATTGTTAATATTGTTTTATTGTTATATTGTTTTGTACTGCTATAATGCAATTTATATTTTAACGTTCTCCTGATTTTGTCTTATGGTTTATTTTTTTATCATGTCTGACTGGTCTTAATACAACTAGCATTTATTTTTCAACTTCACTCCCGCATAACCCCAAGGTAGGCCGAGGGAACCTAGCATCAAGCGTTGCATTTTGAAGCGTTGCATTGCGTGATGAATAGCGGAATTAGACGCCTCGCTTTTGCTTTGTTACCAGAGCGAAGAAATGCTTGAAGGTCAAATGTCAATGGTCAAATAAATAACATTTTAAAAGCCAGTGTTAAGTAAAGTCTTTAATGTTAACCACTAAATGTGTCTAGATCTAAAAAGTACGGGTTTAATTTTGAAATTCTCTTCCATTCTTTAGATTTTTAAACTTAAAGCAGCAACACTTGCCAAGAACAGCGACTGTGTCAAGGCTATTTGTTTAGCGGATCGTGGAAAATGTAACTTGAGTCCTAGTCGGTCCAGGGGCTTGCTGCTATTAACAAAATATTTTAAATTTAAGTAACGTAACATTTAAGACAGAAGTTAAAGGGATATCTTCCATTCTCCTTACCACCATACAATAATGGGGGACTTACGTAAAGGTTACAAAAAACAGCAAAACAAAAAAAAAAACATAATAAAAACACAACGGGGCCAAGTGCCAGCAATAAGCTGTTGGTGACCGATGTGAAACACTCGACCTAGCCTACTTTTGGCATAGATCCGTTGACTAATTTT